>PISX010001935.1:0-176285 GCA_004024625.1 Mellivora capensis | reverse complement strand
TTTCCCTCAACTCCCTTCTCCTCTCCATCTCCCCATGTCCTCCATGTTATTTGTTATGCTCCACAAATAAGTGAAACCATATGATAATTGACTCTCTCGGCTTGACTTATTTCACTCAGCTTCCTTATGATTTTCTTAATAACACTTCTTTCTTCTATCTTACTTTAAAAATACAGTTAAAAAAAAGAATATAGTACATAATATAACATGCGAAATATGCTTATTGGCTTTTTCTGTTATTCCATGGCTTCCAGAGTAGGCTATTAGAAGTTATGTTTTGGAGGAGCAAAACTTAATATGTGGATTTTTAAAAAAAGATTTTATTTGTTTATTTGACAGACAGATCACAAGTAGGCAGAGAGGCAGGCAGAGACAGAGAGAGAGGGAAGCAGTCTCCCCGCTGAGCAGAGAGCCCAAGGCGGGGCTCTATCCCAGGACCCTGAGATCATGACCCGAGCCAAAGGCAGAGGCTTAATCCACTGAGCCACCCACGTGCCCCAATATGTGGATTTTTGACTGTGCACTGAGGTCAATGCCCCATGTTGTTCAAGGGTCAATTGTATTTTATTCAAATAGTTTATTTGGAAATTTGATGATTAAACCTGCATATGAAATTTTTGCATATGAAATTTCAAGTTCTTTCATATCTACTAAAATGGGAGGTATTTTACTATATTTAGAATTTTCTCAGTGAATTTAACAGTTTTATGATTTGCAAATTATATTGAGGTTTTAATTTTGTGACTAATAATCTGTTTAAAAGAACAGACTTTACTGGGATAAGAACATTTTTAAAAAATTGAAAGAAATCAGTTCACTGTTGTATAAGGAAATGAATTTTGACATCTAGTCCCCCACCATACCACCACTTACTTTTCTAGGCTCTTTTGCATTTTTGTGGTTAGTTGTTGATATTTATTTCCTTGAGTAGTACTGCGTAGAAAGAAGAAAACATGACTACTTTTTAAGAATTAGTATATTTTTTATAATAGTTTTAGGTTCACAGAACACTTTAGTGAAAAGTTCAAGGTTCCTGTATACCTCTTATCCCCACATATGTTTAACCTTGTTCACTATGGACATCTTTCCCCCCAACATGGTATCTTTGTTACAATTGATACTACATATCTTTGTCAGCAAGGTTTTAGTCATGGTGTTGTACATTCTGTGGGTTTGGGCAGATTTATAATAATATATACCCACCATATGGTATCATACAAAATAGTTTCATTGCCCTAAAAATTCTCTGTGCCGTATTTATCTTTCACTTCTCCCTAACCAGTGGTAACCACAGATATTTTTATTGCCTCTGTAGTTTTGCCTTTTTTCAAAATGTCATATAGTTTGAATTATTACAATATATAGCCTTTCCAGCTTGGCTTCTTTCACTTAGTAATATGCATTCAAGTTTTCTCCATGTCTTCTCATGATCTCTTTCTTCTTAGTGCTGGATGATATTCCATTGTTTGGATGTCCCACAGTTTACATACACCACCACATTACATCCACCAGCTGAAGGACATCTTGATTGCTTGTAAATTTCAGCATGAATAAAGTTGCTATAAACATCCACATGCATACTTTTGTGTGGACATAACTTTTAGCTTACTTGATAAACACCAAGGAGTCTAGTTGCTGGAACCTATGGTAAGGTATCTTTAGTTTCATAAGAAACTGACATGCTATCTTCCAAAGTAGGTTTACCATTTTGTATTCCTACTAGCAATGAAATAAATTTCCTGTTGCTTCACATCTTTGTCAACATTTGGTTTTACCAGTTCTGGATTTTTGCCATCCTGATAGGTGTGTAGTAGTATCTCATTTTAGTTTGCATTTCCCTGATAACATGTGATATGGAACATTTTTTCATATACTTAGTGATCATTTATGTATCTTTTTGGTGAGGTCTCTGTTAAGGTCTTTGGACCATTTTTAAATCAGTTGTTTTCTTATTGTTGATTTTTAAGAGTTGTTTGTATATTCGGGATAATAGTCCTTTACCAGAAGAATCTTTTGTCAAGATTTTCACTCAAGTCTATTACTTGTTTTTTCATTTTCTTGATAGTGTCTTGACACAGCAGAAAATTTTTATTTCATTGACGGTCAGCTCATCAATTCTTTCATGGATAGTGCCTCTAGTGTTGTATCCTAAAAAGTCCCTCACCAGACCCAAGATCATCTCTGTATTCTCCCATGTTATTTTCTGAGTTTTATTGTTTGCATTTTACATTAAGGTCTGTGATCCATTTTGAGTGATTTTGTGAAAGCTATAAGGCTATATTTATATTTTTGCCTGTTGATTTTGCCAATTTTTCCAACACTAGTTTTTGAAAAGGCTTTTTATCTATTGTATTGCCTTTTCTCTATTGTCAAAGTTTGGTTGATGATATTTAGGTATTTCTGGGCTCTCTATTTTGTTACATTGGTGTTTTTATTTTTTTGCCCATACCATACTGTTTTGGTTATTGTAGCTTTCTGTTAAGTCTTGAAATCACTTAGTGTCATTCTTCCAACTTTGTTCTTCTCTGTCAATATTGTGGTAGCTATTCTTGGTATTTTGCCTCTTTATATAAACTTTAGAAACAGTTTGTTGATACTGACAAAAATAACTTGCTTTGGTTTTGATTGGCATAGCACTGTGAATCCTGATCAAGTTGGGCAGAATAGACATCTTGACAATATTGAGATTTCTTATCCTTGAACATGGTATAGCTCTCAAATTTTTTAGTCCTTTGTTTACTTCTACCAGAGTCTTGTACTTTTCTTCATATAGATCTTGTACATAGTTTTTTAGACTTAGACTTAATTTTTTCCTTTTTTGGAGGGTGCTGATATAAATGCTATTGTGTTTTTAATTTCAAATTGAACTTATTCATTGTTGGCATCTAGGAAAGCAGTTGACTGTATATTAACTTTGTATTCTGCTTTTTGGTATAATCACTTGGTAGTTCCAGAAGGATTTTAGATAATTATTTTGTAGTTTATACCTAAATGATTATGTCTTCTGTATACAAAGGCTGTTTAATTTCTTCCTTGTCCATTTGTATATCTTCTATTTCCTTTTCTTGCCTTAATGCATTAGTTAGGAATTCCAGTACAGGGTTGAAAAGCAGTGGAGAGAGGGGACATCCTTACCTTGTTCCTGATCTTATTTGGAAAGCTTCAGGTTTCTCACTATTACATATGATACCCACTGTAGATTTTATAGACAGTCTTTATCAAGTTGAGGAAGTATCCCACTAACCTTAGTTTACTGAAAATTTTTATCATGAATGAGTGTTGGATGTTTGCAAACACTTTTTGTACATTTGCCGATGTGATCATGTGTTTATTACTTCTTTAGCTTATTGATGTGATTAATTTCATTAACTAATTTTGAATGTTGAACCAGCTTTACGTGCATGCCTGTGATAGATTCCACTTGATTTTGGTATATAATTATTTTCCATGTTGTTGGATTCAATTAGCTAATAATGTTGATTTTTTTCATCAGTATTCTTGAGAGATGTGTTCTGTAGTTTTCCTTTTTTGGTAATGTCTTTGTCTTGTTTTGGTAGCTTGTTAATTCTAGCCTTATAGAAAGCATTGGGAAGTATTCCCTCTGTTTCAATCTTCTGAAAGAGATTATAGGGAATAATTTCCCTATAATTTATATTATAATTTAATATATATATACACACATATATGTGTATATATAGTATAATTTCTCATATATATAGTTAATTTTTTATATATATAGTATAATTTCTTTCTTAAGTATTTATTTCTTAAATATTTGCTATATTTGTTGTAATTCAAACATTGTGAATCTTGGCCTGGAGCTTTCTCTTTTGGAAACTTATTAATTATTGATTCAATATTTTAAATAGATATAGGCCTTATTCAGATTGCCCATTTCTTTTTGTGTAAGTTTTGTCAGATTGTGTCTTTTGAGGATCTGGGTTAGTTTCATCTAGGTTATCAAATATGTGAGCATAGAAGTTATTTATAGTGTTTATTATCCTTTTAATGTTCATATCTGTTGTGATGTTCTCTCTCTCATTTCTGATATTAGTAATTTGTGTTTTCTCTTCTTTTTGTTTTACTTAGCCTGCCTAGGGATTTGTTGATTTTATCAATCTTACCAAAGAATCAGCTTTTGGTTTTGTTAATTTTCTCTGTTGATTTCCTGTTTTTAAGTTTATTGATTTCTACTATAATTTTTTTATTTAGTCTGTTTACTTCGGTTTAATTTTCTGTTTTTTAATTTTTCTGTTTTTTTAAAGATAGAACTGTAGATAATTGAGTTAGCTCTTTCTTTTTTTCTAGACTTCTATGTCTCTCCAGTTCTGGGAAGAGCAGTTTGCCTTGTCACCTCATTTCTCTCATGGATCTATGAAGAGTTACTGATTTTTCAGTTTATTACTTGTTAGGTCAGCTTTTTACTTGCTCACCTTTTTACTTGTTAGGACAGAGGGGCAATCTCTAAGCTCTTTATATACTGGAAAAGAAATTGGAAGTCTGATTTACTTTTAACCTGACAATAAGATCATTTCTGAAATATGACTGAATCACAATGTGTTTTCATTGGGCTTCTTATTTTTATTGGTGCTTGATAAGATAGAGATAGAGGAACTAAAAAGTTGAACTTGCAGAACAAATGTAAAGCACAAAATCCTCTTTTAAAAATAGATTTTAAATGTATTGTAGGAAGAAGTCTTAAGAAAGCCCTACCAACTTCTTTTAAACAAAAAATTAATAGCTAGAACTGGTAATTCAGCCAGTTTGGAAAATAACCTGTGACCTCTAAAGATACATTACTTCCCTGGTTGAAACCCTGATGTACTTAAAGGTAATCAGTAATGGTGGTGTTTCCTTTGAGTTTCTGTGCTTTTGGTGACCAATCATTTGTTTTGTTGAATACTGTGGGGAATTGTTTGGGAACTCTGTTTTCAAATTTTACTTTGTTTGTCCCAGAACAAGTTCTCTAAATCAATAAAGAATAGAAATAACCAGCATGTACTGAGCCATTTCTGTTACCTGGTACTCTACTAATCCCTTTATATTAATTTACTTCATTAAATTCTTAAACAGCTAGGACTCACAGTGGGGGCATTCTGATCCTAACATCAAGTTCTTAGCTCTTTCTTTATGTCAAGAGGTAAATCTGTTTATTTTCAGAATCTGTGCAAGTAATGTAAATAAGGTAAATAGTGTGCTATGGTAATTACTTGGGCAAATTAGACTTTGCAGTGCTGTGCCTAAAGTAGTCATATGCACTTTTTAAAAAACACTTTAGGCTAAACCCAAATCAGAAGATGGAGTGGATAATTTAAATACTGTGGGTCATGGCAGTAAAACCTTCTTGTCCAGATGATAACTTAAATTATTTTTATTTGACATGTATTTTAATTGATATTCTCTCACATAACCGATCTGAAATTTTGAGTGAATTACTTAATTTGTGATTAGATCCATAGAAAAGGAAATAAAATTTTGTTACTTGTTTTGGACAATGCACTGAATACTTGCTGTATAATAAAGGTATAAAATGCATTTAAACATTATAAAATGCACATGAACTCCTGTCCTCGCCTTTAGAAGATGAACACAAAAGAATGTATCTTTTTTGTATCTATGATGATTGGTTCTTTTAAAATACATCCAGAGTTTGAAACAAAAAAGTCAGTATCTGTTTAATCTCTGTGATAGAGACATAAGTGTGTGATAAATTTTTTATGTACGTTTCTGATATTTGAAGCGTCCCATAATTTTAAAAAGGTGTATGAAAGAGAAAATAATTGCAACTATATCCTGTTTTTATTTTTTTTCTGCCTTTGTTGTTTCTTTCTTTCTTTTTTTCTTTTTTGTCATCCAAAGGAACAAGTATTTAACCCCCTGTGGTATTTAGGAAATCTTTGGGTTCAAAGGCAGTGGTAGAACTGAGAAAACAGAGGAAATTATTTCAGCAAAGAGTAAAAGAATGACTTTTCATAGCAGAAGAAACAGCACTTAAAGATCAGGGAGGCAAGAAAGGGAGCAAACATCTCATAAACTGAATAAATGCAAGTAATTGAGCATAACTGGAAGCAAAGAAAGGGCATGGAGGAGTAATGACTGAGATCAGCATATAAATTTAGATAGAGCTCAGAGGATGAAAGCCATGATATGTGCAAATATGTTTGGACTTTATCCTGTGGATCAGTGGTTCCCATTTCAGGCTGATCATCAGAATTAACTGAATCCCATTTCAGCTATTTCAGCCTCATGGAACTTGTATTTCTTAGAATAGTGACCAGGACACTGTTCATTAAAAGTCTCTGCCACATGCATTGTCTTATTTCATTCTAGAAACCCTTCCAGACAGGAAATTAGTATTGTTCTCCACCTATGCAGTATAGAATTAGAGTCCAAAGTAGGACAATACAAGTTTATCACGTTAGTTTTAACATACCTGTGGTTAGAATTCAGTACATCTCTCTCCTCGGAAGTGATGCCTTCTGTTTCTGCCTCTTTAGGCTGTGGCAAATGGAGAAGAGCTACACTGCATTTCTTCAGTTCTGAGATGGTTGCTCTGAAGGGTATTTCCTGCAGTCCTTCCATATTTTTTATGAGGTGAATGCCTCTGTATAAAATTAGGTTCAATTGCAAAACTAAATGGTGTGCACTTGGGGCCTGCTCATTAGTGCTGACCATGGGAGTTTTTGAAGGAATTATGATAATGTTTACCTGATAAGCTTTGTGTTTTGTACTGGTGGGGAGGGAGCAGGGGAGATCAAAGGTAAGGAGCATTAGCAGTAAGAGAAGATATTCATCCCTACTAAAGCTTGGGTTACAGTAAGTAATAGAGTCAAGAGAAGATTAGAAGGTAGAATGTAGTAAATACGCTCTGTGAGTAGATTTCCATTGAGCTTGCGAGATTGGACAAGGAGAGGAAGAAAGCCTGGGATTGTTGGGAGGTGTAATGAGTTCTAGATAATACATCCATATCGAATGTGTACTGATTAGGCCTTCAGTGGTTTTGATTTTCCATTCTTAGTCATAGAAAACATTGGTGATAACTATCGATAACTTGGTTTTATTTTTCTTTAATTTTTGATAATATTCTCCCATCCAAAATTATTTTATGGTTCTTTCTGTGGGTTTAAGGTCACATGCTGTCTTACCATCTAGCAGTCATTACTCCCAAAGAGAGCCAGTGGACTTTCTACAGCCAGCAGTAGAAAGATGGTCAGTGGAGAGTTTTATCTTTATTTTCCCTTACTGACATTTTAATGTACTATAACTCACTAGGGTGTTTCAGAGTTTACCTATTTACCTGGGCACCTAGGTGGGTCAGTTGGTTGAGTGTCTGACTCTTGGTTTTGGCTCAGGTCACGATCTCGTGGGTTGTGGGATCCAGCCTGGCATTCACATTAGGCTCCATGCTCAGCAGGAAGTTTGCTTGAGGGTTATCTCCCTCTCCCTCCTCCTGGCCCCTGCTCATGTGGTTTCTTTCTCTCTCTTAAATAAGTAAATAAATCTTTAACTGTTTACCTATTTACTATGAAGTTGATGAGCTTTTCATTAGCAAATATAAAATATCATGAATATAAAGCCATTGTAGAAAAGCTGCTTTTCTTTCTTACCATAGGGCAAAAGTTGGATTGTTAAAAGAAGTTATGAAGATTTTCGGGTACTTGATAAACATCTTCATTTGTGTATTTATGACCGACGATTCTCCCAACTCTCAGAACTTCCCCGTTCTGATGCCCTGAAGGACAGTCCAGAGGTAAGCATTTAGTACTTGAAGCAGTAATCACTGTAAATTATAAATTACAGTGATAAATTAGCAGAGAAAGTTTTATGTGTATACTAAATAAAAGCTTATATTGAACAATCAGGATGATTCCTGGGATAATTTAATTATTTCATAACAAAAAATTAGTAATGCTCTGAAGAATGTTTAGAATTAAAGTAGGTTTGGAGTGTAATTCTATAAAAAAATTCAATAATACATAAACATACTATCTATATGAGCAGACCATTCTTTAAAGGGAACATAAAATATGGAAGCAAAAATATAGAAAAATGTTGACTCACTAGTAATTAGAGAAAGACATAGTTTATGAGGACATGCCGTATCTGTGCCTTACCTCCACTCCTGCCATACTTCTAGTAAAATGAGAAAAGAATTTTTTTTTTAAGAATACTTTTTTAAAAAGATTTTATTTATTTATTTGACAGAGATAGAGAGAGTGAGATCACAAGCAGGCAGAGAGGCAGGCAGAGAGAGAGGGGGAAGCAGGCTCCCTGCTGAGCAGAGAGCCCAACGTGGGGCTCGATCCCAGGACCCTGGGATCATGACCTGAGCCGAAGGCAGAGGCTTAATCCACTGAGCCACCGGGCGCCCCAAAGAGAAAAGACTTTTAAAAAATTTAAATGGGAAGAGATTCTTTATAACATCAGAAAAGAACAACCATCAAAATTGTGAGGAATCTTTGGGAGTAGATGGGGTAAGATTTATGGAGATGAGCAAATACAGCAGAAAAAACATGTACAAGAGGATTGAAGAAGACAAACTAGAAGTCTTGATTGTATAAGCTAAATAAATAAAATAACTAAAAAGAGCAAACAAGGTTGTCCTCAGAGAGAAAGTAAGGCAATCAGCCATGGAATGAGAGCAGAGTTGTATAAAAATAAAAAAATCAGAGACCTTAGAAATGAACATGTGCTTATTTAAGTTCATTTTAGTCATTGCAAACCTGAATAGTTGGACTGTGTGCAACATGGACACAGATGAAGAGAGCATTAGTGAGCTGGGAGAGCAAATTTTATAAGACTATAGCCCCAGAACAGAGAGAAGGATGAAAAGTTGGGGGGGAGAATAATGGGAATCATGGAGAATAGATCCTAAAGTTCCTACTTCCCACTTCTAGGAGTTCTATGAGGTACAGTAGATGGAAGTAATTAAAAATTAATATAAGAAATTCCCTAAAACTAAAGGAAGTCATGTTTCAGATCAGATGGGCCCAGTAAGTGCTAAGTATGATGACTGAAAAGACATGCATTTAGAGACACTATAGTGAAATTTCAAAATGCCAATACAGAAAACCCAAAAAGATTTCGGAGAGCAAAACACTTTCTTAAAAGAACAAGAATTGTTTTGACATTAGACTCCTCAGCAGACGCGTTGGATGCTTGAAAAGAGTGCAGATACGTTTCACATCCTGAGGGGAAGCCTTTTCAAATTCCTAATTAATTCCAAGGCTTAATTAAGTAGGTAGGACAAATAGCAATCTCCTCAGTCTTGTAAGAACTGACACAGCAGCAGGGTCTCAGGAACATCTTAAAGTTACAGATTCTTTTGTATCATAGGAAACCTTGAAGTCCATCTCCGTTTCCCATCTCACCAACTTGTCACATTTTTCTTTCTCAGGCTGTCTCAGAACATGGCCACCAAGAAAAGTTCCCAGGTTTTTATTCTCTCTTCTTAAGACAGCCACCAGAATGAGTTGAAATTTTGTATCATAATTCCCAATTCCTACCATAACTCTTGTTAGGCCAGCTAACTGGTCCTGGACCATTCCACGGACCCATGGTGTGCAATCGCACATGAACGTGGCTGTCCTGTTACGGCTGCATGCATGGAAGATTATAGCAGGTCCCGGAGAGTTTCAAGGTAGCCAGGAGGAGGCTGGGCAGAAAAGGCCAAGTACGTCTCTGCTATAATTATCTTTTTTATATTTTCAATATAAAAATAGAGACAGCAATAAGGTTAGAAGCTATAAACTAGTATGACCCCTGATGACGAGGAGATAGCAGTTAAAGTTCTTCACAAGATGGGATTTCTGTGTAAGTGCCTGTGGTTTCACTTAATGGAAGGAACTCTTAAGCCGCTGTGAAGAATCCCCTTTAACTATTAAAATGCCTAAAAATCTGCAGATTTTTTTGTCCCCAGAAACCAATTTATACCAGTTACTTGAACAGAGAGTGCTGTATCTTGATTTTTGAGTTACCACTGAATCTTTTCTTTCTCTTTAGTCTGTCACTCAGATGCTTATGGCTTACCTGTCCCGCCTTTCAGCAATTGCCGGCAACAAGATCAATTGTGGACCTGCCCTTACTTGGATGGAGGTATTATCTAATTCACCTCGTATCAAAATTTATTTTTAAACTGTCTACTTCAGAAATTTAATGTTAATTTAATTTTGATAGCTATTGAGTTTAAGGAATCAAAGAAATGGAGTTTATTCTTATTTTTTGGAAGGATAAAGTGATACATTAAGGATTTTTTTTTATCTCAGATCTATCTTTCTTTGAGAATACAGTAAACTAATTTAAATATATATCAATGGCACCTCTTATTTTGGTATTTAATGTATTAAGTGTATATATATAGTGTGTGTATATGTGTGTGTGTGTTTATGTGTGTATTTAGTTGACTTAGTAATTGAAAATAGTTTTCAATTATTTATGAACAAGAGATAATTCATCCTTTGAAGAGTCCAATTTAAGATTAAGTATTGTGTATTACAGTATCCAGAAAATATGCTAGGTATTTCTCCTTAATTTGCATATTTAAAATTATATTAATCTGTCCTCTCAGTGGAAATTGGAAGACAGAATGGAAAATAAAATATGGAACTTAGAGCCAGGCCAACCTGTATTGAGATATTGGCTCTTCCATTATTGACAGTGTGATCTTGGACAAATTATTTAATTTCTCATGAATTATATAACCTCTTTTAGCTTTAGCATCTTCATCTTTAAATGATGATAATGGTGTTAAGTATCTTTTAGAGTTATGAGGATTAAATTAAATCATGTTCTGTACATAGCACAATGACTGGTATACACTAGGTACTCAATATATAATAGTAGTTTTTTAAAGATTCTTCAGGTTGTGGTTTCCCAAAATCAAATTGAATGTTTTTTATGAATAGTCAAACTTTTGCAAGTCCCATGTCTTTAACCATCTCATAGTTCATTTTCTTTGTTATAGATTGATAATAAGGGAAATCATCTTCTAGTTCATGAGGAATCATCCATTAACACTCCTGCTGTTGGTGCTGCCCACGTTATCAAGAGGTACACTGCTCGGGCCCCTGACGAATTGACTTTAGAGGTAAATGACTAAAGACTCAGGCCCTTTTCCTATACTTCATTATCTTTTGATAATATGCCATCTATTTTTATTAAATGACCATATTCATCCTTGAAAATTCAGCTTGTATCTCCCATTTCTTTTAGGAAGTGTTCTTTGATCTTCTCCCTACTCTGTGCATATACCCTTCCCCAAATATTGATTTGGGGATTGGCATTTCTGGATTGACATTTCTTTTTTCTTTCTTTTAAAAAATATATATTTTTTAAATTTATTTATTTGTCAGAGAGAGAGGGAGAGAGAGCGAGCGAGCACAGGCAGACAGAGTGGCAGGCAGAGGCAGAGGGAGAAGCAGGCTCCCTGCCGAGCAAGGAGCCCGATGTGGGACTCGATCCCAGGATGCCAGGATCATGACCTGAGCCGAAGGCAGCCGCTTAACCAACTGAGCCACCCAGGCGTCCCTAAAAAATATTTTATATTTAAGTAATCACTACCTCTAATATGGGGCTTGAACCCACAACCTCAAGATCAAGAGTTGCATACTCTATGACTGAGCCAGCCCAGCACCCCTATCCCTGACATTTCACTTATTACACTCAGTCATAGTTGTTATCCTGTTTATCTCTATGATCTTGAGAGTCAGTCTTTTGTCTTTGTGTTTTTAGTACCAAAAAATGATATACAATGATACTTTGTTCTCATTGTTTGTTCAAAGACTGAAGTAAAGAACAGATGAAAAGTGAAAAGAACATTTCTTGCTATCAGATGCAAAAGGAGGGGAATTAAGTTTCTTTAATATTGACTGATGAGAGACAAAAAAACAGCTAACAGTTGCTCAGTTTAAGAAAATATAAATTTTTAGATTCCATACATAAAGGAATGCATGTCTTGAAAGATGCCATATCTGTTAGCAAAAATGAATATATGAGTATTTTACAAATATGAGTATTTTAAACTGTCCCTTGTAAGTGGATCTGATCACTTTCAGTAACAGTAACAATATTTTAGCAGAAGTGGTGATGATGATATGACACCTGGCATTCAAAAATCGTATGCTCTAAATTTGGCTTTCTGAAGTTCCTGCACATATGTTAGTTGGATCCCCATCTTCGTGCTTCTTAACTTTTTTAAGACCTCTTCTTTACAAGTGGTTAAGATTATTAAATTTTTTACAGAAAAAGGTATTATGTTTTTCCAGAAATAATTAGCCTGAGAATAAGGATTGTACTTTAACTTTTTGTTCTAGTTCAGATTTTAAATTCTAGACATAACAATTGGTTTAAAATTTGAATAAAAAAATTTCACTTAAAATTTTTCCTTGTAGGTGGGAGACATCGTTTCTGTTATTGACATGCCCCCAAAAGTGTTAAGTACGTGGTGGAGAGGCAAGCATGGATTTCAGGTAGGTGTGAAGAAGTTCAAAAAACAGGTTTCATTTATTCTTCAGTAATATTTCTCTTTACATCATGTACTGGAAATGGACTTTTTCAGCAGAGGTAGAAAAATGTAGATGATATTAGACTTGGATTTCCTTTTCTGCTTACTCTTGTGGTTGTTTTGGCTTCTTCTTTTTTGAATGGTGATATAACCAGAATTTGAACAGAATTACAGGTCTGATGACCACTTTTAGATTATCAGGCCTATAACTCCACCTTGCTTTTAATACTGGTTTTGAATCATGATTCACATATTTTTTCTGTTATCTAGAATTAAGTCAGTTTGATCAAGATTTTTTGTAAAAAGGTATTTTAACTGATATTTAACAATATGTTAATTGCATACCAACAATGGCATCTAAACCAGTCTCATTTCTTTTTTTATATATTCCTAAATAATTTGAGAGCTAATGATGGGCTCTTTAGATTAACTAACACTAATTTCCATTGGATATGTAGGTTTTCTTTTATCAGTTAAAACCATCCATAGAAGAGCATCTGAAAATGCCTTAAAATTGTGTCTTTAATATATAGCCTGTGAACTTTTTATGGATTTTGTGGTCTTTTTATAAAGGTGTTCCTAAAATGCTACATAAATAAAATGTTCATTCTATATAGCTAGAAATATTAATAAGTATTATATAAATATCTTGAGCTTTGCATGTTAAATGAAAACTAGTATTAGGTTTTTATAAAATACATTTCATTTAAAAATAATCATACAGTTTAAAACAGGATAGCATGGTGTTAAGAGTGTAGGCTTTGGTGCCAGATTGCCTGTGTGTTATGCTGTGTTACCTTGAGCTTGTTAATTTTACCTCTCTGTGCCTCAGTTTCCTCATTTGTAAAATGGGGATTGTAGGACTCTTCTTTGTTTCATAGGATTATGGTAAAGATTTAATATGTGAGGTTAAAATATGTGAAGTACATAGAATAGGCCTGATGTGTATTTTTCAAAAAAAATGTTGATTTTTAAGTTTAAGTAATTCTGTTTTTTTTAATAAATTTAATTTTATCTATCCTTTTATCCATTATAAAGTCATCTATAGCAATTTAATTTGTTGATGAAGACCAGGAAAATCATATTCATATTATGCCACAAATTCTCTTGTTTGTATAATTGGGGTATTTTATTTGTCGCATTTCTTAATTGCTATGCATAATTGGTGCATTTGATTAAATATAAAACTAAATAGAAAAGTGGGGTCATCTTTTTTCCTATTAATAGTGGTCAATTCTCCATATTCATAAACTGTAGGGTCTAAGAGATGATTAAAAAAATAAATTTGGCTTCAAGATGGCTGTTTTTTTCTTGATATTGCTACCTTTCTTATAATTATAGACAAGTTATTTGCTTTCTTTGTACTTGAGCTTCTTCTTAATTGGAGAGTTCCATTTATAATCTCTCTAATTATTTTCAGCATTTTCCTTCTATTATTGTAAAACTGGTAGTAGGTTTTCCCTTCTTTCATGTGACAGATAATTTATTGAGATCTGACTCTGTGTTAGGCATAGATTTATCTTCTTAACTCTTTTATTTAGAGTCACACAGAATAGTTTCTTGCCTAAACAGATTATTCTTTTAAATATTAATATATAAATTAACAATTGTTAAAAATTAGCTTGTTGCCAAAATATATTAAAAATAAAAACAGATTTTTAAACTTACAAAGGATTTATTTTTAATTGATAATGAAAGGATATTCTATAGCATTGCTATTTGTTTTCATTCTAATTGGTCCTGGAAGGGTGGTCATTTCTGTTTACATCATGTTGGAAAATATGGATTTTAGAAGAGTTGATTGTGGGCATTGGGGGGGGGTGTCACCCGTAAAAACTAGGAGCAGTCTTTAAACATCACTGTCAAAACGTCATTTGTAAAAGGAGTCCAGTACTTTAAGGAAATAATGCACACAGTGCACTCTTCCTTGATGTTCCTAAGCGCTCACCCATTCCATTTGTAAGACTGCCTCATGGGTTATTGCCGGGAAGGTGTGAATGGGAAGGCTTGGACTGAGCATCTGTTATGTGCAAAGTATTACTGGGCACTTTATACACAATGTTTTCTTTAATCTTCACAAAACTATTGACCCCTTTTATGGAGGGGAAGCTGTTTGGGAGTGTTAATAAACAGTCAGGAAGAGATGGAGTAAGGACTCCGATTCAGGTCTGCTCGATCACATTGCCTGAAAAGCACGAAGCATGATTTCTGCATTTACTCTTATATTACTAACTTTATTCTCAGTTTTCTACCGTTTGGAAAGGAACATCTTTCCTTCTCAGCTAACAAAGGAATGCTGTAAAGATTAACCCAACAGAGCATACAGAATTACTGGTAGAAACATTGCTATTACAATATGTTATGTTTTTATGTAATAATTAATATATTGCATCTGGGGAAAAAACTCCTCTTCAAGCTCTTCATAATATTCTCTACCCTTGTTATGTATTTTTAAATGATGACCATGTGCCCTTCCTTACTCAGATATTTTGTTGAGAGACGAAGATAATTATAATTTATTCCATGTATGTGATAATTATAGATGAGATTCCTGATTTTTAATTGTGAAATAACTGGAATAATGGCTTAGTCCACTGGTTTTCACGTATGTATTTTTTAACTTGGTGGAATTGTTAATCAAACAGAATCTTACACGGAACCTCAGTGTGAGAAAAGGCAACAGTGGAGTTGCACTGGTTAGGTTAGTTCAAGTCAGGTGCCCTGGGCCTTATTCCCAGGGGAGCATGTCTGATTGACCTCCCCGGGGTCTTGTGCAGCATCCCAGAGGGCCTTAGTAGAGCTGTGTATAAACACCACCATTGGAAAAGCACTTATATAGGTTTCTAGTATTATATAGTGGTTATATTACCACATAGGCTACTTTATAATTTTAATTTTTTAAAAATATTTTATTTGTCAGAGAGAGAGAGAACACAAGCAGGGGGAGCAGCAGGCAGAGTGAGAGAGAGAAACAGTCTCTCCGCTGAGCAGGGAGCCTGATGTGGGACCCTGAGATCATGACCTGAGCTGAAGGCAGACGCTTAACCAACTGAACCACCCAGGCATCCCTATAATTTTAATTTTTAAAAGCCAGTTAATATTCTCAAAATATTAGAAAAACTTGCTCTTTATAGGAAGCTTTTAAAAAAGATTTTATTCATTTATTTATTTTAGAGAGAAAGAGTGTGAGCAGGGGGGAGGAGCAGAGGGGGAGGGACAAGCCGACTCCATGCCAAGCACGGAGCCTGATGTGGGGCTCAGTCTCACAACCCTGAGGTCATGACCTGAGCCAGAAATCAAGAGTCAGACTCTTGACTGACTGAGTCATCCAGGCTCCCATATAAGAACATTTTTTATTGATTCCTTTTAGAAGACTAATACTCAGATTTTTTTTTTATTTCTCTAATGTAAATTGTGTCTGAGTTCTTGGAACTTCATAGATTCTGATATAGATGGGTGATACAAATTGAGAATGCAAATAATAATCACAAGTATACTTCTGTGAGTTTTTTGTGTTATCAAGTATTGCTATTTTTGAAGTTCGTCTCTTCCTTCATTTGTCTATTAGGTGATGATTGGTTGACACTATAGCAAAATACTATAGCCTGGGTGACTTGAGAACTAGGAATTTCTTTTCTTAGGCATTTTGGAGGCTGAAGTTCAAGATTGAGGTGTTGTTAGAGTTGGTTTCTTCTGAAGTCTCTCCTCCCAGTTTACAGATGGCTGTCTTCTTGCCATGACCTCATACTCTTTCCTCTGTGTGCACACATCCCCAGTGTCTCTGTCCCTGTGTCCTAATCACCCCTTCTTATGAGGACATCTGTCAGATTAGCATAGGCACACCCGTATGACTTTATTTAATCTTAATTGCCTCTTTAAGGCCCCATCTCCAAATACAGTCACATTCTGAGATACTGGGGGTGAGAGCTTCAACATATGAATTTTGGGGGGATATATAATTCAGCTCGTCATCGGTGCCAACCAGCCCTTTAGGGCTGGTTTGAAGGCCATTCAAGTACTCTCACATAGACTTGATAAGGAACAGGGCCCTACCTGAGCCAGCTTTTCTCAGGCACAGCTTAGAGGCATTGGCCCTAATTGCTCAGAGGCTGAGGGCTTTTGGAAGAAGGAGCCGAGGGGAATGGCTGCTCCATGGGTGCTCTGCCCTCCAACCCCCATCCTCAGGTGGCAAGGAGGCTGGGTGGCATTTGAAGGGGGCCACTTCATTCCCACAGGCTGGTATTGGGCCCTTATTTTATTCATGGCAGAAGGCCCTCTCGGCTTTGAGCACCATGCCCCAGGGCGGAACAAGGAAGGCAAACGGGCCTCAGTGTTCCCCTCTGGGCCTCTTAGATGCTTGGTAGGTTCAGAACCCAACAAGATTCCCTGGGAGTTCTAGGAAGGTTCCTGGAGGAGGTGACTTTGGAATGCAGGGTCTTATGTATTTCTTTTGAGGATAGGATGTCCAGATGACTGAGGCACACAGGTTAGATATGTAACTACCTGTAGTTAACTTGATTGATCCTGTATATACAGATGGACTTTGTAAACTGGGCTTTGTCAGTGGACCATGGGGGAGGATACACCAAGGCAGGAAGGCTGTGCTAATAGTGTAGGGGCTGGGTTTGACCTTGAGGTAGCTTTCAGTGGTTTTTTCCTGGGGATCAAGACCATTTAGAGCTGACAGTTCTCAGGAGAGAAAATGAAGAGAAGCAAGGATGTGGGCCACTGCTTCCAGGACAGAGGCCAGCTCTGGTGTGTATCATGCTCTGAGCACTGCTGGAAAGCTTGCTCAAAATGTGATTGTCAGTGTGCAGGCCCTGTGCATCTCCACTTGCAGGTCTGCTCAACTTGATGTGTTTATGATGTATTACATGGATTCCGCTTTTTCTTTTGTTACAGTCATGTGTCTTTGTTGTCTCCTTTCTGGTCAGCTCTCAAAGTGTGACAAAGTCCAGGCATCAGTGTGGAAGCCTTCTATTGGTATTGCTGTGAACTGATGCTGTACAGTTGCTGGTTTTTGTTTTTTTAAGTTATTTTTAATTAATACAATAATAGGCCTTTTTAAAGTATAAATTTATTGACTAATTGAGCTGATAGTATACAGAGTTTCATATATTCACTCCACCCCGACACACAGACATATACACAGCTTCTCTTGTTATTAACGTCTTGCTTTATAAATTCATTGTATAGAATTGGCAAAATGCTGATCTTTGTTGACCACCAGCTGATCTGCAGAGATTATAGACAACACAGAATAAGTCCTCTTTCTAGAAGCGCTAAGGATCTAATGCTCCTAGATCCTTGGCCAAAGTCACCGGGATTCAGAATATATGGATATATGTAATACAGAATGCCAGTTTCACATCCTGCCCCGTAATGATTGAAATAGTTTTGTTTTGTTTTTAAATTATAATTAATTAACCAAATTTCATACATTATTATTAGCTATAGCTCATTGTTTACGTTAAGGTTTGCTCTTTGTGTTGTATAGTTCTTTGGGTTTTAATAAAGGCATAATGACATGCATCAACCATTGCAGCTTCATACAGAGTAGTTTCACTGCCCTAAGCCCTGCGCTCTACCTTTTCATCCTTCTCTCCCCATAATCCCTGACAACTACTAATCATTTACTGTCTCCATAGTTTTGCCTTTTCCAAAACATCATAGAGTTGGAGTTATCCAGTATGTAGCCTTTCCAAATTGGCTTCTTTTCCTTAGCAATATGCATTTAAGTTTCCTCCGTATCTTTCCAAGGTTTGATAAGTTCTTTTTTGTCACTAATACTAATTGTTATGGATGTGCCACTTATTGCAGGACGTCTTGGTTGTTTCCAGTTTTTGGCAGTTATTAATAAAGCTGCTGTCAACATCCATGTGCAGGTTTTTGTGTAGATATAAGTCTTCAGGTCCTTTGGGTAAATACCAGGGAGTGCAGTTGCTGCATCATATGGTAAGCCTGTGTTTAACTTTGAAGAAACCACCAAACCGTCTTTCAAAGTGGTTGACCCATTTTGCATTCCTACCAACAATTGACACTGTTGAGCATTCTCACCAACATTTGATAGTTCTCAGGGTTTTTTTGGATTTTAGCCATTTTAATAGGTGGGTAGTGGTATTACATTATTATCTTAATTTGCAAATAAAGTCCAACTTACAGCATTTACTAATATACTGAAGGGTGTTACATTGCTATTACAAGTAATTCCTACCTTTAGCACTGATTTTCAATCTTTAGTGCACTTAAAAATCACCGGGAAATCTTGTTAAAATGTCAAGTCCCAGGATCTAAGCCCAAAAATTCTGTCTCAGTGGTTGTGGCACCATATTTTTATCTATGTCATTCTGGCCCAGGTATTCCTCAGACAGCTCCTCTAGAAGTAGTGCTTACTCTGTACTGTAGGTAAGCTCTGCTAATCATCTGGTGGTTGATAAAGATGAGCATTTTGCCAAGTTCTAGTCTGTGTATTGTTTTAGACCATAATTTAGCTGTGGGAACAGAAGGATTAGTTCATCCATGTGTTTTAATTATACCGTGACTCTCTTTCTTTTCTTAAACTTCTGGGAGTAGGAAGTGTGAAATTATATTAACTATAGTAATTTGAAATTCTGAAATCTGTTTTTAGTTTGTTTCCTAAAGTATATATTGAATATTTTACCTTTGTTTTACCATAGAATGTACTTAAGCAAACCCCCCCCCAAAAACCCCCCAAAAAACCCCAAAACTAAACAAACAAACAAAAAAACCCCACAACTGTTTTGTTTTGTTTTTTTCTCATTTTTTAAACTAAATGTCATCAGCTTTTGTGCCTGGCTCTAGAACCTTGTTGGAAATATAAGGTAGAGTATCTGGGGAGCCCTTTTTCTTAGGTAAGAGACGTAATACAAATATAAAATGTTACTATCTTTCAGGATTATTTGTTTGTGTAGGCAGTTTCTTAGAGTTTTATCTGGGAGCTGCCAGAATCAGAATGACTTGAGAAGTATCTTAAAGCTGGGTATTACCAATCAGAATCTTGGGGGCTGGAGACAGGATTCTGAATTTTATCAAGTTCTTCAGATAATTATTAAACACAAAATGTGATAACCATGGAGCAGTCTCCCATTGTTTATCCTGTGCACAGATAAAAGAAGAAATTAAACACATTTTAACAAATGTTCTCTTTTCCACCCAGGAAATCTTTCTTGAAACACATTTGGAATGCACTTAATGGATAGAATATCACTTAGAGATTGATTGAATTTTATACAGCTCACATTCTCTTAGTTCTCCACAAGATGGTAAAGGATCAACTTTTTAATTTTTCATCGTTGCCCTAGAATGTCCTGTTAGTGTCTTTGTGTGCAAATTTGAGAGAAGCAGTTCTTGAACAATAACAATGTCCTTACCTCAGGAGTTTCATTTAATTCTAAATAACTTATTTTCAGAAAAGTATTATTTATCCAACGGGAAGATATTTGGAAGCCTGTCCCTCATAGTAGTTAAGTGAAGGAAGAAAGTTTACCTGCTCATTTATTAAAAAAAAAAAAAGTATATTTATTTATGGGATCCAAAGCTGTACCTTTTTCCTTACTTACTATTAAATGGGGCACCATATTTCTTCTCTAGTTACATCTTCTCTTTTGGGAGATCATGTAAATATTCATCTGTAATGTTAAATAACTTTAAGGAAAGGGAGTATGGGATACTACAAACAAAAGCAGTCGTAACACTTCTTCATTGCCTCCTAAGTGTGCTGTTCTAAGTGCTTTGCATTGACCTTTAATTCTTACAGCTCTGTGGAGAAGGGCTATTACCTCGTACTGATGACAACTTAAGTGTAGGGGTGAAACAACTAGCCCATTGTTATTCTGCTGTTTGATATCAGAGCTTAGATCAAATCTTAGGTATTCTGGGCAAAGGAGAGATCATAGTAGTAATTTAATGAGCCAGTAGTGGCTTGTACTTGTTGACTTGTATGCATAGTAGATTTCTACAGTAGAAAAAATGAGAGTAGATCATCTCTTCTTAACCTGTCATTTAAAAATTGCAGAAATCTAGAGACGAGAGATTTAGATAAATTGTTCTGATTCACAAAGATAGTACGCAATGGTACAGCCACGACAGTACACAAGCTTGCTGAGTTCCAATTCTGTATTATTTTCCCCCTGGGATCATAAAAAGATAAAAATCTTCTTAAATTATTTTTCGTATTTCTTGTTGCTGTTTTTATTTTTCTTGTTAGTGCAATTGCCATTGATATTTGTTTCTTGATATCCTTTTGCTAATTTATAACATCAGAGCATGTCCTATCAAATGATATTTAAACATTCAGTTTCATGGAAATTATTAGAAAAATGGCTTAGAGCAGTAGTTCTTAACCTTATCAAACTCTTCACACCCTTGTTAGAATAGGTATTTTCTAAAATCCTTCTGTATGATTTCTAATATGACATTTACAAATTATGTAACTACCTACAAACAAACAATTTCAGAGAAGGGAAAATCATTTTCACATGTAATATAGAAGAAATACAAATATGTTTGTATTTAAAGTATATACATATATCCTTGAAATATAAATATTTGGAACAGCTCCATGAGAATCTTTTATTCTAAATGTAGTCCATGGACTAGCAACATTAACATCAGTCAGCATATACAATAAAATCTACTTAGAATAGCATCAAAAATAAGAAACATTTGGTGATATATCTGAAAAAATATGAAAGATCTCTGTACTAAAAACTAAAATATTTTTGAGAAAAGTCAAAGAGTATCCCCCCCCCCAAAAAAAGAGAGAGAGATACACCCTATGTGTGGATTGGAAGTCTTTACATTGTTAAGATGTCATTATTCTCCATAGAGATCCCAGTCAAAATCTTGGCAAACTTTTTTATAGAAATTGATAAGCAAATTAATTCAAATGAAAATGCAAAGGAGCTGGAATAGAATAGCCAAGATAAATTTGAAAAAGAACTAAGTTGGAGAGCTAGCATTAATTGATTTGAAGACTTACTGTTAAGGTACTATATCAAGAAGGTATGTTATTAATGGAAGGCAGACGAATAGAATAATAGAACAGAGTAGAGTCCAGAAATAGACCCATACATATACATGGACAAATGATTTTCAACAAAGATTCAAATTAATTCAGTGAAGAGCACATGGTCTGTTTTACAAATGGTACCAGAACAAATTGATGTTCATATGCCACCATTATAAAACAAAACAAAAAAACTTTGATTTGTTTTTGAAACTATCTGTAAAGACCCAAAATGGATCACATACCCAAATATAAACTAAAAGCTGCTTGAAGAAAACATAGGGGAAATTTTTGTGACTTCGGGCCGGGCAGAGATTTCTTAAATACAATACGAAACAAACAATTCATAAGATAAATTGAATTTCATCAATGTTGGAAACTTCTCTTTGAAAAACATCACTCATAAGACAACAAAAATAAAGCTACAGACTGGGAAAAAATTATTGGCAATGATTATATCTGAGAAAGGACTTGTATTCAGAAGATATTCAATGGGGTAACAGAGCTCAATTTTAAAAGGAGGCAAAGATTGAAACTTCTCCAAAAGGATATATGTCAAATAAACACATAAAAACATGCCCAGTGTCATTTGTTATTAGAGAAATGCAAAATAAGATATTGCTACGTACTTATTAGAATGGTGACGCTGTGGAGGGATTGAAACACACAGAGTTGGTGAGAATGTGAGATGCTACAATTTGGAAAACAGTCTGTCAGCTTCTGAAGTTAAATAGAATACCTGCCACTGAGCCACGCATGGCACTCCTAGGTCGTTACCCGAGAGAAAAAGAAAGCCGACGTCCAAATGAAAACTCATATATGAGTGTTCATAGCAGCGATATGTATAATAGCCCCAAACTGGAAACATATATTATCAACAAATGATTAATGGATAAACAAATGGTGCTGTCTATACAATGGAATAATGCTGGGATGAAAAGGAATGAATTACTGATACATACAGCAACACGAGTGATCCTCAAAATAATTACGCTGAGTGAAGGAAAACACAACAAAAGAATACATTCTTTTGACTCCATTCAAATAAAATTGTAGGAAATGCAAAGTAATGTTTAGTGATGAAAATTAGATCAGTGGTTGCCTGGTGAGCAGGGATGGTGGTTGGGCAGGGAGAGGGAGAGATTACAAAGAGATAAAAGGAAGCTTTTTGGGGTTGATGAATATATTCAGAATCTTTTTTTTTTTAATTTTGAAAGATTTTTATTTATTAACTTATTGGACAGAGAGAGAGAGCACAAGCAGGGGAAGCGGCAGGCAGAGGGAGAAGCAGGCTTCCCACTGAGCAGGGAGCCCGATGTGGGGCTTGATCCCAGGACCCTGAGATCATGACCTGAGCTGAAGACAGATGCTTAACTGACTGAGCCACCCAGGTGTTCCAAATATATTCAGAATCTTGATTGTAGTTATAGTTTTACAGGTGTCAGAACTTACCAAATGTATATATTAAATATGTAACAGTTTATTGTCAATTATACCTCAATCCTATTGGGAAGAAAAAAACTGGAGGAACATCTTTGACTTAACTTTTTTGGTATTCAACCCAGTTGATAGTTTCTTTCACTTCTTACCTCTGTGCCCCTACATTCGTACACTCTCCTTAATTCTTCATGCCATTTTGATACTACACATTTTTATTATCTCTTTTCTAGTTTGCAGATTCCTAAAATGTGCTTCTGCTTCTTGTCATCACCCCTTCCTCCTACCCTAAAAGGTATACACTGCTATTAGATTTTTCTTACTAAAACATACCTGTTCTGTCCCTCCTCTTCTCACAGTTTGTCACTTTCATTTAATAAAGAAGAAACTTCAACCTTCTTGTCATGATGTGTGAGACCATCCATGATTTCTGACCCTGTTTTACTTCTCCAGTCTTACTTACCACTACTCTTCTTTTATAAACTCAGTTTCCAGATACATTTAACCATCATCCCTCCTTCCCTCATTACACAGGTCGCTCTTTTCATCTACTTGTTCTACACTTACAATGCCTTCTCTACCCTCATCTTACTCCTGCTAAGGGGGAAAAGTAAGGTAGAGTCATTAAAATTTTAAACCAACTAATTTTATTTGATACGTCATTGAGTTAATGGGAAAAATTAATCTCATTTGTTAGTTACTTACTATATAATTAGCAGTTGTGCTCAATATTATCATTCCATTGGCCCCTCCAATTTCTGCCATTACCTTGCTTTTTTTACCCAGGCTAGGTTCTAGGGCCATCATTATTGCATTGACTCATCACAGGTATGTGCCCTGTTTCTTCTCTTGCTTCACTAGTGGTTTCTGTTTGGCTTAATGCAAGAATAGACACTTCATTACTCCTCTTAAGATCTCATCACTATTTTCTTTCTTTCTTTCTTTTTTTTTTAATACTTTCTTCCCTCAATAGAAGTGACATGATAGTCTTAGAGTTTCTCTGTCTCCTCAGTCTTCTTTTTATGTCATGTCCTCCTCTAGCAGATCCTTGAAAGTTTGGGGTCGAACTGCCTTCTCATTCTGTGCTCTTTCTCTTAAACTATCTTATTTACTCTTTCAGCTTTAAAGCCAATATTATTTGCTCATCTCCCAGATTTGTACCCTGATTCCTTTTTTTTTTTTTTAAGGTTTTATTTATTTGAGAGAGAACAAGTGAGCGAGAGAGTTCGAGCACACACTAGCAGGGAGAGGGGCAGAAGGAGAAGCAGATTCCCTGCTGTGTGGGGCTGAATCCCGGGACCCTGAGACCATGACCTGAGCCAAAGGCAGATGCTTAACCAACTGAGCCCCATAGGCGCCCCTCCTGACTTTGTTTCTCAGTTTCAAGCCTTAACATCCTACTGGAAGACTAATGTTTTTAACAGTACAAATTAAGGAGCTGACATTTAAGTTTAGGAGACAGTGTAAATAAGGCAAAGAAACCAGAAGCAATGTGGTGTTTCTTGGGACATAAAGGTGGGGAGACAAAATTAGGAATATCTCAAAGAACCAGTGCAAAAATTATTGGATGGAACCAGGAACTGGGAAGTCATGAATTGAGGGAATTTGCTTACAGTTTTAACTCCTTTTTGTGTAGTAGCAGCAGCTGCTGCTTCTTTGTCTCATCCTTCTCCTTTTTTGAAAACTCCTTTCTAGTTCTAGCAACTTGGAGGTAATTAAAGATTCAGCCCTAGTTCCAAAATCTTAAGATATGGACTAATTGACTAATTAACTTATGGTATGATTAACTGACTGGGATGGTGTTGGCAGGGGCACGTAGCCTGGACTGGACAGAGATCCTAAGATGGAGTGAGTTCTCTAAGAATATTTGGAGAGTGGGAAGAAGATAATTGACATTTCAAGGTGGGAAAGCATGAATTTGTCTTGTTTGAATATCCTGAGTGATGTGA
The DNA here is from genome assembly GCA_004024625.1 of Mellivora capensis. Lineage (NCBI taxonomy): Eukaryota > Metazoa > Chordata > Mammalia > Carnivora > Mustelidae > Mellivora > Mellivora capensis. The sequence continues at coordinate 151,369 of PISX010001935.1, read as the reverse complement.
TTTTTCTTTAGCGATACAGAGGTGTGCAAATAGGGTGGTATGTTGATTTATTTTGGAGAGAGAGGGTTGCTAGATTGGTTTGGCAGAAGGTTAGTATTATAAGGAAATTAAGGGTACTGATATTTTTTAAAGTACAAATGATCAATCACAGGGTTCACGCTTGGTAGCAAAAAAAGAGATTGGAAGGGGACTAGGTACCCTAATGGGGAAATACATGAAGGGAAGGGGATGCAGTACCTCTGAATTTGACCTTCAGTTGTCATGGAATATATGAATACTAGAGGCCTGGGAGGAGAGGAAGTTGTAGTCTGAAAATGAAAAATTGGAACTCTCTGAGGCCACGTAGTTCCAGTTGATGAAAAATCTATGGCATGTCTCTGGAAGTAAGAGCATTACTTTACTACGCTTAATTAAAAACATACTTTGTTATGCTAACAGTCCCAGAGTTTCACTAGCTATTAATTACATAAATCAACCACTAGAATAGGAATTTTAAAAAATCAGTGATAAGCACATTATTGCTGTGTTGAAGTTTCCTTTATATGTTGATTAGTTTCTCAGAGAGACCATAGTTAGGATTAGGCTCCATTGGTAAGCAATGACTTTTTTCAGTTCCCGCCGTTATCAAAGTTCCAGCCTTACGTTATTGCAGTAGTTCCTTATCTAACATTTCCTCTCTGTTGTACCAAAATATTTTTTCAATACATTCACTTTTGTAGCCAGACTTATTTCTTTTATAGTTTGAGCTGATCCTCAAGGTAGAAGACGGTAGAAAGAATCAGATTGGAGTCTGTTACATTTAGATCCGTCCTTCTTCACTTGCAGTGAGGGAGCTGTACACTTGTCAGGCTGCTTGAAACCTATTCCTAGGACTGTTAGAGTTAGGACCGGTCCCGGACCCAGTATATAGGTTTGAATTAGTGGTGAGCCAGAGCAAGTTGTGAATTTTTTTGGAATTTTGTAGCACAATTGGGAAACACAGTTGCAATTAAAAAATAAAGCATGTAAGTTTACAAGTCAGTGAATTGTATTAAAAATAAAGGTAATAAACACTTAAACTTTATTTGTAATTATTTTACTATATTTTGCTGTTATCTGTGCTGTTGAGTAATTTCCACCTAGTGTTCTTTAAGGCATAAAATACTATGTAACAGGCCACCCTGTGTCTCTTTTGAGCTCTCCATTCAGTTGTGCCATGGTGGTGGCTTGAAATCAGCCATGGTGGGGGAGCATTTATACCACGAACTCTGGCAAATGCTGTAAATCAAGGCCTTTCCTCCTGAAGGACCAGGTGTTCAACATTTACCAGCACACTGTGGCATACATAGTAGTCTTCTCTTATCTGTGGGGGTACCTTCCAAGACCCCCAGAGAATGCCCCAAACCATGGATAGTACTGAACATTATATCTACTGTGTTTGTCCTCTACATATATACACACCTATGATAAAGTTTAATATATAAATTGGGCACAGTAAGAGAGTTATAAAAATAATAATAAAATAGAACAATTATAAAAATATAGTAAAAGTTATGTGAATGGGATCTCTCTCTCAAAATATCTTAGTGTCCGGTACTCATCCTTCTTGTTATGATGTGAGGTGATAAAATGCCTATGTGATGAGATGAAGTGAGGCAAATTCGGTGGATATTGTGATGTAAGGTTAGGCTGCCATTGACCTTCTGACAATGCGTGAGAAGGAGGATTGTCTGCTTCCAGACCATGGTTGACCGTGGGTAACTGAAACAGAAGGCAAAACCTACGGGTAAGGGTAGAGGGGTCAACTGTAACAGTACTTCTTGCTTTTTCTCAAAGATTTGGGGGGAAGCTACCAAATCGAAAATCATTTTTCCTTCCTGGAATCTCATCCCTGACCTCTTGCAGCCTTATCTTTAAGGTTTTTTCTTCTTTTACTATATTTTTATTCTATTCTATTCTATTCTATTCTATTCTATTCTATTCTATTCTATTCTATTCTATTCCTATGTATTTTTACCCATTCCTCTGCCCTATGGGCTCTAGATGTTGGTCTTTTCTCTCTCTTTCTTCTTACTGCTATAGGTGAATCTCATTTTGATTTCTGTCAATATGCCCAATTTCCCTCACACGTCTCAGCTGTATAAATTAGAGCTTTAGAAATTGTCACTGCTGGCAGAAAGAATATATGAAACGGGATGACATAGCTCATAGATCATAGTGCCAGATTCCAGTCACTTTTAACATTTGACATTTTGAGTTTATCAGGATTGTTTATATTTGGTGAAATATTAGCTTAAGCATGAGTCAGAAAAGTAAATGCTCATTAACTATATTTTTAGAGTTAGTTATATTCTTTTTCATTCTTGTGTATATTTTCAACAGAACACAGCCTCATTTTTTTTGTAATGGAAATTTTATAATATGAAAATAGAACTATTGCCTTTCACAAATTTATAGAACCAACTCTTCCAACTAAAAGGCTTATTAACAGGAGTGCTTTTGGTTTCAAGAAACGGAAAAGTGAACAGAAAATGTGGCTGATGGTCACTGTTGAGTTAGCAACTTAAAGATGCTAGACAGAAATTTCTAAGATTCTCTTGATCTTTCTTTTAAGGTCAACTGATGGTTCCTACAGATCTAATACCTGCATCACAGCAGGAGGAGGGAGCTGGAACAGTAGCAGTAGAGCTGTATGTGCATGTGCTCTGGCTACACCCAGATGCAAGGAGCCTGGGCACTGAATAAATAGTTTAGCTAATAGTAATATTATACTTTATGCTAATAGTAATATTATACTTTATAATAGTACTATTATACTTTATGTTAAAGGAAGACAGGTGAGCAGGGATTGGAGACAGGCCTTAAGTGAAGTTACCATGGACCTCTACATAGTGCACAATGTCATGTTGTTCACTCATATATCTAAACCTAATGCACTGAGGCAAATTTAAAAGGTGCAAATGTAACTAATATATGATGTAGTTGTCCAAAGAAGTTCATTATAGTTTGTTCAGTCTAGAAAGTGATGGAAAACTAGTTTTTATTTGCTGAAAGATATTCGAGTAAAGAAAATAGTGCTTCCACCCAAATTATTGTGGTAGCTAATATTATTCCCATTTTTACAAAGTAGGAAACCGAGACAGATATTAATTGATTTGCTCCAGATCACAGAGCTTAGTAAATGGGCAGGCCAAGTTTAGAACCTGGTCATTTCTCTCTAGAAAATTGCAGAAAATGTTTATAAATCAAAATTAATTCTAATTTTATGGGAAAAATGATATCTGATAGGGAAGGAACTCAAGTCCACACATGGACAAGGTGGTAAGTGTTATGTGTTGTCCATTTAATGGTGAAGCCTGAGCCCGCTAGGCTTGGGGAGCCAGCACATGGGACACTAACACTTAGTGTGTGCTTACTATATGCATTTAGCTTGTACCGATCCATCTAATTCTTATAACAACCCTTATGAACTAGGTACTGTTACTGTGTTTAGATGAAGAAATTGAAAACAGAGAGGCTTAGTCACAAACCCGACCTTGTAAGCAGCAGACCTAGAACTGACCTAGAACTGAACCATTAACTCTTACCATTGAGGCTACGCATTGGCCATGACACCACCCACCCTCTCACAATAACTGATTTGTGTAAGGGAGAATGAGGAGGATTTCTCAAGGTGATTCTTAACTGGTTCTAATTGATCTCAGAAGAATTTCTACTCTTTTAGCTACATAGGACATTGAATAAAATATGGTATGAAATTTCACCAGTAAAACAAACACTTAAAGCTGCGTTTTTGGAAAGCAATGCATAGGGACTTTAAGAATCCCAAATTCAAATATCTTTTCAACAAACCTGATAGCATGTTAATAACTCCTTTTCAGCTCATGATAACTGGTTACACCTTCATAATTTTAAGAACTACCATGGAATATCAATCCAGAAATTGGAATAAGAATGCAGCAAATACATATGTGAAAATAATCCCACACAGATGGAAGTTACACAGCTCAGAACTTCATGATGAGTCATAGCTTTTGGAAGACCATCCATTCTGCCCGAGTCTGTCAACAGGGGGACGTAAAAAGTGATGTGGTTTTCATGTTCAGCGTTAACATCTGTTGCATGGTAGCCTGATTATATTCCTATCTAAGGAAACATCTATAAATATTGGCAGAGATCTCCTTTTTACTTTTGTTTCCAGGCTGTTTATCTCTGTATTTATTCTATTGGCTCTGCAGTGTATCTCTGTGTAGTTTGGGTGGTCTGTGGTGAGCTCAGTATTTCCCAAATGTGACTCCTTAGGATTCTAAACCTAACGTCAGGAGCAGTTCTGCCGCCAGGTCAGAGTGGTGTGTTTTCGGAGCCAGAGTCCGTCATTACCACTGAGATTGGTTGTTTCCTTCTCTTTTGCTTTCCCACTTATTTATTCACTACTAGCAACAGTAAATATCAGGATTTTAAATGAGTGATTGTTTCACCGGTTTATTTTAGCCCTGTCATTTTTCATGGAACCTGTGAGAGAATGAAGAGAAAATTCACACACACACAAATTTGAATGTGGTTTAGTGTTGACTTTTCTTTTATATTATAGAGAAGACAATAAATATAAAAGTTGGCCATAGATACAAAAATACAACTAGGTTGAAATTTCAGCAAGTTTTTAGAGGTAAAAATTGTAGTACTGCTTGTATAGCTTGATATCAGACTAAATATTTTAATTAGTATAAAGAAAGTTTGAGAAATTAAAAGCTAAAACTGAAGAAGCAGATTTGGATATTTGGACTAATAATACACCGCTCTGTATACACATAGCAACAGATTGTTTTATTATTTGTTTGTGTAATTGGTATCATCTGTGATTTAGAGTCTTGGAATAACAGAATCCTTTGGGAGGGACTATGGAGTACATTACTGGAAAGGAATTGGCAGTGTTCACATACTGGTCTGTGCTCTGGTTTAGAATTCTCTTTGCTGCTTTTCTTCCTTAGGTGGGACTCTTCCCTGGACACTGTGTTGAGTTAATTAATCAGAAAGTTCCCCAGTCAGTAACCAACTCAGTGCCAAAACCAGGTGAGTACACTTTTTCATTAGTGTGGTTATTTTATCAACTGTTAAAAGAAACAGATTTTCTCTTTTTGGTAAATACATAGCTTGTTTTGCTGTTCTTTCCATTTATTGATATAATATGCATTCTTAATTTTATGTGGTTTTGACTTTTAATATATTATTTCCCTATTGATTATTTCACAAAGGTGCATTTGTGATAGGTAATTTCAAAGAGCCACTTGGTCCATTAGGTTTTGTCATTATTTGTTTTTGTATTACAGTAAGAATACAGCTTATTAATGAACACAGTGATAAAAGAAAAATAACAAGTTTAAAGAACTCACAGAGATGGTATAATTAGCTGAAAATTAATAAACTAAAGGGAATGTATATTTTATCAACGACTATGAACATCAAAAGTATTTTGTTTTTTTTAAACTGTTTTAAACAGCGTTTTCATTAGTATATTCACAGTGCTGTGTGAATATGTGAACTGTTTTATGAATAAATAAAGCTATGTCTTGGGGTGGAAATCAAGAAAATAGAAGTTTTTGTTTTTATTGGGGTGATTTAATCTAGGCAAATTCTATAGAATACTTAGCCTGGAAATTTTTAGTGTGATACAAATTTTTTAAAGGAAAACAACACAGACTGAAAGATTTTGGAGGGAAGAGGAAAAGTAATCAAATTTATTTCTCCCTAGTCGTATTATTCCTTTGCCTTTCTCCACCCTTCTCCCTACTCTGCCCCAGTAGAAGAAAAAGAAAAGATTTCTGGGCCTCGGAATTTATTTGGACTGTTTTCCATAAGGTATTTTCTAGTGTTAGGACCTATGTGTAAGAATTAGGAGGGAAAAAAGCTTATTATTTTCCCACCTCAGTTCCTAAAGTTCCTAAATCACACTATCTTTGCTTATAGTATTTGGGTAAAGGTAAAGGGCAGTAACCCCTTTTGAAGCTTATTTCTTCACAGAAAGTTAGGAATTGTAAAATTCTAGGCAGACTACCTTTATCGTTTAGTAGAGAAAAATTGTTCTCTGCAGTTCTACTTGAGGCAGGATTCTTAGTCTCTTTTCAAGACATTTTTATCCTCTGTTAAATCTCCCTTCTTTGGGTAAACACTATTTTAAAAAACTTTCTCAGTGGGTACTTGCTCAGTAAATGTTCACTAGCGGTTGCGATGACTATAGGCTTCTTTTTAAAAATATGGCATCATTAACTTAAAAAAAAAAAAATCCCATACCCATTAGCAGACAGTGTCCCAACCCTTCCCTGCTCCCCAGCCTAAACAGCCACTAGTTTACTTTCTGTGTCTATAGATTTCCCTATTCTGGACATTTCATATAAATGGAATCGTATAATATGTGGTCTTTTGTTATTAGCTTCTTTGACTTAGCATAGTGTTCTCAAGAATTTATTAATTAAATCAAATTAATTAAATTAATTAATTAAATCAAAATTTAATTCTTTTCATGGCTAAATAATATTTCATTGTGGGGGTCTGCTGTACTTTATCAACTCATTTTTTAGTCATTTCCATTTTTGGCTATGAATAATGGCTTTATGAACACTGATATACAAGTTTTTGTGTAGATAAATATTTTCATCTCTCATGCATATATCTAGGAATGAAACTGCTGGTTCACATGGTAGCTCTGTGCTTAACCTTTTGAAGAACTGACAGACTGCTTTACAAAGTAACTCACCATTATACAATACCCCTGGCAGTGTATGAGAGTTTCAGATGCTCCATATCCTTGTTATTGTGTTTTTGATGGTTGCCATCTTAGTGGTAATGAAGTGGTATATCTTTGTGAATTGATTTGTATTTTCCTGATGACTAATAATGTTGAGTATCTTTTCATATGTTTATTAGCCATTTGCGTGTTTTTGGAGAAATATCTATTCAGATTCTTTCCCCATTTTTAAATTGGGTTGTTATTTTATTATTGAGTTGTAAGTGTTCTTTATATATTCTAGATACAAGTCCTTTATCAAGTAACATGATTTGCAAATATTTTCTCACATTCTGTGGGTTGTCTTTGCCTGTCTTTATTCTGTCTGTTGAAGCATAAAAGTTTTTAATTTTGATGAAGTTCAGTTAATTGTTTCTTTCGTTACTTATGCTTTTGGTGTCTTATTTAGGAAGACTTCGCCTAACCCAAGGTCAAGATTTACTCCTATATTTTCTTCAAAGAAGTTTATAGTTTTAGGTCTTAGATTTCAGTCTATGATTCATTTTGAGTTAGTTTTTGTATTTGGTGTGAGGTCCAACTCCATTAGACATCTAAGAGTCTCAGTAATATTTGTTGAAAAAAAGGTTATTCCTTCCCCCATTGAATTGTCGTAATTCCCTTGTAGAAAATTAATTGGCCTTAGACATACAAGTTTATTTGTGGACTTTTGGCTCTATTCCACTCATCTGTATGTATATTCTTAAGACCAATATGACCATGTTTTGATTACATTTGTTTTGTGGTAAATTTTGCTCTTAGTTTATTATTTCTCAGGATTGATTTGGCTTTTCAGGGTCCTTTGCAATTCCATATGAATTTTAGAATCAGATTATCAGTTTCTACAAAGAAGTCATCTGGACTTTGATAGGGATTGTATTGAATCTGTGTATCAATTTGGGAAGTGGTACCATCTTATCAGTATATATTAAGTCTTCCAATCCATGAACATAGGATGTTTTTCTGACCTTCTTTAATTTTGTTCAATGTTTTGTAGTTTTCAGAGTGTAAATTTTCCTTTTTTTTGGTTAAATTTATCTTTTTTCTTTTTGATGCTATTGTAAACAGAATTATTTTCTTGATTTCATTTTCTTACTCATTGCAAGTAGATAGAAACACAATTAATTTTATATACTAGTTACTATATCCTGAAACCTGTTGAAATGTTTATTCTAATAGTTTTTTTTTTTTTTAAGTTGGATTCCTTGGTATATTCTATATTCAAAATCAAGTTATCTGTGAATAGAGGTTTACTTCTTCCTTTGCAATCTGGATGCTTTTTGTTTCTTTTTCTTGCCCAAGTTCCCTGGCAAGACCTCTAAGAATGGCCATCTTTGTCTTATTTCTGACTTTAGGAGAAAACATCCTTCATTCATGATTAAGATGTTAGTTGTGGGGTTTACATAGATGCCCTTTATCTTAGGTCTTAGTTTGTTGAATGATTTTATCATGAAAGGGTGTTGGCTTTGTCTAATACTTTCTAATCTATCTGTTGAAGTGATCATGGGTTTTTGTGGTCACTATTTTGAGGTTACTGAATTCAATATAAAAAATGTATTGTGGTTTCTCATGCATTATTTTTATATATTTCTGCTGTGTAAACTTAACCTGTTAGGTATTAAGTCTCATCTTTGATAATTCTGCCTCGGAGGTATACTGTAAACTTAGTTTTTAAAAATTAGCTTAATATTGGTATTAAATGGTGCCAATTAAATACTTTCTCATGTTTTGAATGAGACAGTGACATTTCTAGTAGTGATAACCTCCAGAAGCTTTTAAAACTTGAGAAAGTTGGGCGCCTGGGTGGCTCAGTGGGTTGGGCCTCTGCCTTCGGCTCAGGTCATGATCTCAGGGTCCTGGGATCGAGTCCCGTATCTGGCTCTCTGCTCAGCAGAGAGCCCGCTTCCCCCTCTTGATCTGCCTGCCTCTCTGCCTACTTGTGATCTCTCTCTGTGTGTCAAATAAATAAATAAAATCTTAAAAAAAAAAAAAACTTGAGAAAGTTATTGATAGTTCTGGAAGATAAATTTCTATTAATAGACCTGAATGACATTGTTAATTCTAAATTAGTGATGACATGTAATGACAGCACACCTTCAAAAGCTAATATTTTATTTTTTGTGAGCAGCATTACAGGGTTGGCATAAGGAAATGTACATTCTTAATATATTTTGAAAAGGATGATGTGAATTCTCTCAGCCTCAGGCTTGTTTCACACTTTAAAACTGTCTTTGCCTACAGTATAAACAACTTGAATGTTCTATTTATTTTTAACATTGCCATCTGTTACTGTTAGATGCCAAATCTGAAAGAGGCAGCTATAGTTTGAGACTGAAATTTAAAGCTCCCTATATTATTACACAACAAGGGCAATAGGAAAAATTTTCCCTTTGGAGCTCTTCTTAATGTTCTCAATATGTTCAATTATTTGTGTATGTAAAAATAAAATCAATGAGTCACCATGTCCTGACCAAGAAAGCAAGGATTCATGCTGCCTTAAGAAGAAGGAGGTGTGGTAAAGTAGGGTTGAGGGAGGAGAGAGGGAGAGAAGGAGAAAGGAAGACAAGAAGAGGGAGGAAAAGAGGAAGAAAGATAGAAGCTTGTCCATAAGAAACTGGCAGTTAGTTCAGTCACTACAGGTTATGGTTTGATGGCAGTAGATGCGATTGAGATGGGGGAAGAAGGGAAAGCATATGTGTTTTCTTTCAGTTTATCCTGTTTGGAATTGATGGAGCAGTTGGATTTATTTACTGATCTCTTTCTTCGAGTTTTTAGTTTTTTCAGCTATTATCTCTTCAGTGTTTCTTTTGTGCAATAGTTTCTCTTTCTCTTTTCCTTTCCACATTGGTTATACCCTTTGATGTTGTCTCACACATCGTCTTTTCAGTTTGGATACTTTGTTTTGACCTATCTTAAAATTCACTGATTTTTCTCTTCCTGCAGGCTTCTCTTAAGCCCATCTAATAAACTCCTTCAATTCTTACATATGTTATTTCTTGGATCAACATTTTGTCTTTTTTATAATTTCTGTGGTGGAATTTCTCATTTTCTCACATTAGCTACCTTTTCATTTAGAAAGAAAGAAAAAGAGGAGTTGGTGGAGAAAGGAGAGAGAGGAAAGTAGGGAGAGAGGGTAAGAGCAAAGCAAAGCAAAGCTTATTTTTGAAGTATGAACTTCTTAAAATGAAGGGCATAGGGAATTTAGAGATGCAAATCCTCTGAAAACAGAAAATTTGGACAGAAATATAAAAATATCTCTTTGAAGGATTGGAAAGTTAATAAAGCAGTAAACACTTACTGAGCTAAGGTTAAGAGGAAGAAGAACATCCTGAAAAGTGACCCCAGTATTATGGAGACATTATTTCCCTAGGGTATCTACTGATGGAGTAGAGAAGGTCACAGTGTTAGAGGAATAAAAATTGGAGTTTAGAGCCCAGTAGGTTAGAGTTGCTGATAAATACCCCAAGTTTTGAGTTAGGATTTTTGTGGAAATTGATAACTGATTCTAAACTGATTCCAAAATTTATATGGAAATGCAGAGCCCCAAATACCCAAGACAATTTTGAAAAAAAAAAAAAGTGAGAAATTTACTATTTTAAATATCAAGATTTAATTGGTTTTAAAAAGATTTATTGATTTATTTGAGAGAGAGAGAGAGAGAAGCACCAGGGTGGGGGGAAGGGGCAAAGGGAGAGAGAAGTCCCAAGCAGATTCCTCTGTGTTGAGCTTGATCCCATTCTAAGGCTAAGATCACGACTTGAGCCAAAACTAATAGTTGGGCACTTGACAGCCTGCACCACCCAGGTGCCCCAAGATTTATTGTTAAAACTTCAGTTATTAAGATGATGGTGTTGATTCAAGAGTAGACAAATAGATGAGTGGAACTTAGTGTCCAGAAACAGACCTGTGAATGCATAGATACTTGATTTATGACAAAGGTGGCATTGCAGAGCATTATCAAAAGGATAGTCATTTCCATAAATGGTGCTAGGTCACCTTGAGATATATATACATATATATGTACATATAATTTTTTTTTCTTATCTAACCTGTATATAAAATCATTTCCAGGAGGAGAGTTACAGATCTGTATGTGAAGGGTAAAACAATAAAACTTTTGGAAGATAATATAGTAGAATATCTTCATGGCTTGTTTTCATGATCTTGGGGCAGATATAAACAGTAATCATAACTGAAAAGCTTAATAATCAACTTAATTAAAGTTCAGAACTTTATCCTAATAAGCTATTAAGGTAATGAAGAAGGCAAGTCACAAAATGAGAAAGATATTTGACAAAGGTCGCATAACTAAAGGATGTGAAGAGTCAATAAGAAAAGGACTAATAAACTGATTTAATTGAGTAAAAACTTGAACAGATACTTTAGTAAGCATATGACAAAAAGGTCAATATCATTAGTCTTAGGGAATGCAAATTGAAATCTTACTGACTCTTTAATGCATAGCCACCAGAATGGTTAAAATGTAAGGAGAACAATACCAAAGGTTGGCAAGCATATATATCAGTGGGAATTTTCACATGTTGATAGTGGGAGTACAGTGTGGGACAGTCATTCTTTGGCATTATATACTGAATTTGAATATACCCTGTGACCCAGCAGTTTCACTCTTAGAGATGTAGAATGTTTATAGCAACTTTAGTCCTAGTTGTAAAAAAAAACTTGAAAATCTCAGGGGTATTCCATAATGGAATGGATAAATGAAGACACATTCATTGAATGGATTCTTCTATACCAATGAAAATGAAATGAGTTGCAACTATATTCAACAATATGGATGAATTTCACAAAAATAAATGTTGAGTCTAATAAATGTTGAGGCTGCTCTTTATACATACATACGTACACTATATAATTCCACATAGATAAAGAGAGAGTTTACAATCATCAAGCTCAAGACTGTTCTGTGGTGTTAGAAGTCAGAATATCAGTTACCTTTGGAAAGAAGGAAGGGGGTAGATGATTGGGATGCGTAGGACAGAGAAGATTCTGGAGTGCTAGTAATGTTCTGTTCATCCTGGTGGTGATTATACAAGATTGTAATGTTAAGGATCTTTTCATGTGCTAAAATTTGTAGAAAAATGCTTTTTGAAGTCCTTTGTCATTTTTGAATTGGTCACTTTGCATTTTTTAAGTATACCTCCATCCAGATGAATATTCATTACAGTATTGCTTTAATATTCAGATGTCGGAAATCACATTTTCAAAATAGATTCGCTATTTCCATACTGTAAAATACTCTGCAGCCATCAAAAAGAAAGAGGTAGAGGCATAGGAAATTTTTTTCTGTGACGTGTTGTTAAATAAAAAAGCAAATGACAGCATAATCCCATTGTAAATTCATAGAAGAGGATCTGGAAAAATACATGCCTAATTGTAAAGGGGAATGGGATTATGGAGATAGCAAGAGACATTTCTTTTTTTTTTGTTTGTTTGCTTCTGTATTATTTAACCCCTTTACAGTAAACATGTATTACTTTATAAAATATGAAAAAAATGATTGTACCTCCTCTTAATTCCATCCTGTCCAAATAGGTAATTTCCAAGAACCCTTCTTAATGCAACCACCCCATAAAATAGATATTTTCTTTTTTTTTTTTTTAAGATTTTATTTACTTATTTGACAGAGAGATTACAAGTAGGCAGAGCAGCAGGCAAAGAGAGATGGGGAAGCAGGCTCCCAGCTGAGCAGAGAGCCTGATGGTGGGGCTTGATCCCAGGACCCTGAGATCATGACCAGAGCTGAAAGCAGAGGCTTAACCCACTGAGCCACCCACGTGCCCTGATATTTTCTGACAATAGCTCTAACTTAGATATTTTATTCAGTTTATGTATATGTATGAAAAGCAGCACAGCTGAAGGGACAAGAGAATAGGCTCCAACTTTGTTTTAATCTCTGTGCCACATTTTACTGTGAGTGCGCATCATTTGGCTTCTCTGACTTTTAATTCCCTCATCTAAAGAGTGAGGCAAGATTCCTTTGAAGATTAGGGATAAGACATTTAAAGCCCCTGGTTATTTAATAAATGTCAGCTGTATTATTTATTGATATATGTTTAGCACAGTTATGTTATTTAAACTTGAGTGTCACAAACTAGATTTAGTTTATTTAGATATGAAATTAGTATTTATTTGTTGGTAAAATCTTTATGCCAACATGTCATTGTATATCACTGAAAGGAATGAATTACAGTAGTTTTCATGGGACCATGGTCGGGGAGGGAGCCTCTGTCGATGGCCACTTGAATAGAGTTTGCATTATAAATTTTTGTCTTTCTTTTTAGTGTCAGCTAAATTTTTTGGTTAGTAGACATAGAAGTAGCTGAGGCCTTCATTTAGGGGAAGGACTTACTAATTAGATATAATACTGTTGAAATCCTTATATTAAGAAGTAGTTTATAAGGTAACAAATTAACCCAAATATGTAGCATAATTTTAAAATGAAATTTTTGGTTTGTTTGTTTTCTTCTTTTAGGGAACTGGTCCTCTAGTGACCCGCTTCCTTTGTTGTTTTACTAATTTTTTTTTCCAATTTTGTCTAATTATAGTTTTTCCCCTTTCTTTTCTTTTCTTTTTTTTTTTTCTCCTTAGTTGTTTCTGTTTTCTTTCTTTGAGTTTCTAGCACTTTGCTCTTCTGTAACCATGTTTTAGGGCGCCTGGGTGGCTCAGTGGGTTAAAGCCTCTACCTTCGGCTCAGGTCATGATCCCAGGGTCCTGGGTTCGAGCCCCACGTCGTCGGGCTCTCTGCTCAGCAGGGAGCCTGCTTCCTCCTCTCTCTCTGCCTGCCTCTCTGCCTACTTGTGATCTCTGTCTGTCAAATAAATCAATAAAATCTTTAAAAAAAATGTAACCATGTTTCTTTAACATGTCACTTTATTACGAAGTGACCAGACACTTTATATCAAGTAAAGTTACATTTTTACTTATATTATGTGCAGTGAGTGTATGCTTATATTCTGGAGGCTAATCCTTCAAGAATCAGACATTAAAATCAGTACCTAGGAGGCCTTGATATTAGATACAAAGGAGTACCAAAATGCTAGAGGGCCCTGAGAAGTTTGCTTTTTTAATACACTGCAAGCGACAGAATAATATTTTCATGCCACGCATCAAGGACAAAGAGGTAGAAGGTTCACACCACACATATCTGTAAAGTGCTGTAGAGTTTGTGGATACTGGTATTTCCACTGTGTGAATTGGAATTCAAATCTTGATACAATCCTGTGAGGTACTGGGAAGAGGGAGAGTATTTCAATCCCCTTCCACACCTGTGTTAACAAGTGGAGCCACTGAGACTCAGGGAGGTCAGACAGCCTGCCTGAGGTTTCATAACTAGGATTTACTGATGTCTTCTGACACCTGGCTGGATCTGTGGCCAACACTTATGTAGCTCTTACTATGTGTCAGGTCCTGCACCAAGACAAAGATTAACTTGTTTGCCATTCAGTAACTCAAAATCCAGAATTTGTACCACTCTAGAACATGGAGTAGAGGTAAAGTTTGGTATTCTCTCTCTCAAAACAAATGTTTATTTCATATGTTTAGCTTTTATTATAAAAGGAGTGAATGAGAATATATTTGGATTTCCACAAGGCTTCTACCAACAGAAGAGAAATTAGGGCAAAAACTGGATTAAATGGAGGCTGACAAGAAGTGTTTATAGAACCCTGCTTAATCTGATTTCAGTTCCACCATCATCCTTTCTAATGCCTCTCTAATTAATCCAAAAACTATCCCACAGTCTTTCCTCATTACGTATAAGCCCGCACTCTGGACTCTGTTCTGTTCTAGCACTTTCAGCCATCTTCCGGTCTCCTGTTCCAGTTTAGTTCTTCCCATGTGCTCCAACGGGCCCTGCTTCTGTGTGCTCTGAATACACGTGTGCTCAGAGCTTTCTCCGTGCTCCCACTATGCTAGAGCATAAAATGCTCTCCTCCCCAATTTGGCCACTTACTATCCTCTGTGTTTCAAGATTCAGGCGGTAACCTACTTCCTACATGAGTGCTTCCCTGACCCGTCTCTCTCTCACCCCATCTCCTGTTTACCGGTAGCCAAACTGAATAGCAGCTCTGTCACTTGCTCATGAAATTGCCATCTCCTCACAAGGGACAAGTATGTCTCATCCATCTTTCTCTCCCTCACAGAAGGTTTGTACAATGGTTGTATAATTAAGTACTGTCTCCATATTTACTACTACGATGGATTTTTAGAATACAACTTTTATCTGGTAATCCTTGAGTTCAGAAAACTTCAGTGATTTCCCTCTGTTCCAGAATTACGTATAAAATCTTTAGTCTAGAATTTGAGGTGCTCTATAAATACTAGAACTAACTTATCTTTGTGACCTAACTCATATTTAGTGTCAGTAACCCCTTTCCTTACCTTGCAGTGTGCTTTGGGTCTCCCTCCTTCTCTTTGACTATGATCGTTCTCCTGCCTGAAATGACTTACTATGTTCTTCACGAAGGCTCTTCAGGCCACTGCTTCAAAAACTTCATGTGTGCTCATTTTGCTTGACAGATAGTATTAAAAACTGTGTATTCTGATTCATTGGGCCTAGGGCCAGACCTGAGCCTCTGCATTTCTAATAAACTCCCAGGTAATTCCATGATCCTGGTCCCAAGACTATGTTTTGAATAACAAGGGACTATATTTTAGTCTGCAGTAGCTATTGTTTGTGTCAGTCATTTGGAAATAGTGTATAGTAATGAGTTCACTTATTTTGAACTTGATATTTCATTTTTTGTGTCTTTTTCCCTCATCTGCTTGTTGGCATATATTTTATTTTATCCTAATTTACATCCTTCATATGTAATGTTTGCTCTAAAACAGTTAATTTATAATTATATGCATGGATATTTCATTTTTTTTTAAAGATTTTATTCACTTATTTGAGATCAAGAGAGAAAGAAAGAGCGACCGTGTGTATGCAGGTGCATGGAGCTGGTGGCGTTGGGGGAGGAGGAGGGGCGGGGGCAGAAGGGGAACAGGCTTCCCGCTGAGCAGAGAGCCGGACTGGGGCTCGATCCCAGGACCCTGGGATCATGACTTCAGCCGAAGGCAGATGCTTAACCGACTGAGCCACCTGTTGCCCCAAACATGAACAGTTTTCACTCTAGTAATCACAAATGTTTCCTGCCCCTCCTGTATGCCCTTTAGCCAATGCTAGGAATGCGCCCCTAGTCAGTTTTCTCCTTATCCCAAGTAAGTAAAGCTTTTCCATTTTCAGTCATTTCCAGTATTCACTCATTCATTGGTCAGAATTTGCAGAGTACTTACTAAGTCCTAGGGCTAAGACAGCAAACACAATAGACAGAAATATTGTCATTTTGGGATTCATATTCAAGTGTGATGAGAGAGAAGAAGGTAAACAAGTAAAATATGCAGTATGGTAGGTAAGTGCTATAGAGAAAAATGAAACCTAGAAGGGAGTGCGGGGGTTAGGAAGTGTGGGGATGTGGCTCATGTGAGGTTGTAATTCCAAAGGAAGGTAGAGTTCTTGGGAAGGGCTCATTAGAAAGTTGCTTTTGAGCAGAAGCCTGAAGGAAGTGAGGGAAGCTATGCACTTACCTGGGGGGAGCTTTCCAGATGGGGAACTACAGATGTGAGGATGCTGAGCTGCACGTTTGCCTGGTTTGTCACAGGATTTGCTGGAAGTTTGACTAGAACAGTGAGTGACGTGAGATGTGGTTTGAAGATGAAAGGAGGGGTCAGGTTCTCTTTTGGGGCCTGGGTGCCACTGTACGGATTTTGGCTTTTATTTAAAATTAGATGGGAAGACATTAGAAGGGTTTGATCAGAGCTTTTATTTGACTTGACTAACCTTGTTTAGCGGATCACTTTGGTTGGTGTGTTAAGGAAAGGAGAAGACGCGGGCGCAAGAAGAGAGACTGGTAGCTGTTGCAATGAGCCTGGCGGGAGAGGGTGGTGGCTCAGAGCAGCGTGGTAGCTTTGAAAGTGGGGAGAGGTGATTGGATTCTGGATATATTTCTGGCCATGAAACCTGCAGAATTTTTAGACATACTGTGAAATGTTTGAATAATTCAGCTAATTCTTAGAATAGTATGAATAGAATGTAGCTATTGCCTTTCCAGTGAACTCCCTTGTTGCTGTCATCACCCACACAGGGACACATTAGTGCTTCACAGGACAGCCTCTACACAGTCTGTTAAATACGAGAGGAAAATAACAAGTGACCTTTCTGGGCCAGAAGCAGTCATTGGAAGACAAAACGTGATGCTTTCAGTCAGCCATTTTGTTTTGACTTTTTATTTTGAATACTTATCATCTCAGAAGAAATTGCAAAAATAGTACAGAGAAATCGCGTATACTCAAAATCCAACTTCTCCCAGTTTTAACATCTTACATAACCTACAACACATTCTCCATACCAGGAAATTGACGTTGTCACATTGCAGTGAACGAGATTGCAGACCTTGCTTTGCATTCAGCAGTTTTTGCATACTCTCATTTTCCTAACATGTATTTTTATACAGCATAGAATGCAGCCTTTTGGATTTCAGGTGAGATTTACTATTATTTTTTAAGGAATTCTCCTACACTCTGGCAAACTACTGTCGAATTTATTGCTAACTGTGCTTAGATGTTAGGTAACACAAGGGACAGATGAGTTGTATGGAGTATCCCCAGATGGCTTTTCTGTAGCATGGACCTCTCCCTCCCTCTTCTTTTTCTCTTTCCTTCCCCTTTTCTTTCCTGTTCTCTCTCCCTTGCCCCCTTCCACCTCCGTATTGTCTTCAGTACTAACCAAGGAAAGGGTGGGAGGAAGGCTGTTTTTTAGTTTCTATTTTTTTTTTTTTAAAGGGTGGCTTTGCCTTCTCCTCTCTGAAAAAACTTTAAGATCTTCATTTCTTATTCAACAAAATCCACAAATCCACAGCTGTTCCACGGTAAAAAATTAACATGTTTTGTTCTTGCTACATACTGGAATTTTCTGTGGTTTTTCCTATTTTAAAATTATATCAATTCATTGGGTTTCTTACTGTGGCCTATCACTTATCAACAATTTTATATTCAGAGCTATGTTCAGAGAGTAAGGAGAGATTAAATTTGATCCATAGCAGATTTCGGCGTGTTCCATGGTAAATGCTCTCTGGGTATCTTGAATCTGGCAGTTCCTGCTCGTATGACCTTGTCAGTCCCTTAAGCCCTCTGCCTTGGTTTCCTCATCTCCAAGATGGGAACAGTATTAGAATCAACTTCATATGGTTATAGGGAAAGACTATGTGTAAACTACTTAGAATTATATCTAACACATAGTAGTATTATTTTATTAAGAAAAAATATCTGAATGTGAATTTACATTGGTATTCGTTAAAAAAGTCATTTGTTACAGAAAATATGTTGGTCTCTTAAAATTAATTTATTTCTTCAAATCATTTTAAGTAGGTAAGCACAGTGCAATACTGTTATTTAGGATGAATATTGAATCTCTTGAATACTTACATAAGCAGCGGTAAAATTGGAACACTCGGATAACTTACAAAGGAGGAAGTCATAAGTAGGAAAATTTAATTCTAGATTTTCAATTCTGAAAAATACTTCTTTATTTTCTTCTCCTAAAAGATGCTTAACAGGTTGTTGTCTCAATATTGTTCACACAGAGGCAGTGTAAACTGATCCTTTTTTTCTTTTCTCCATGTTAGTGGAGTAACTAACAATCCTGGGTTGCTGCTGGTTTAGTGATGCAGGGTTTTACTGGCAATACATCCTGCTTGATCACTTTTCTTACTTCATTGGGCCTAAAGTGCCTCTTTTTTATTGGATACACTGTCTCCCACCCAGGTAGCAAATATAAACAACCAAAGAATAAGTAAATTTCTAAAAGATTGCAAACACAATAAATGCCAGTTTCCTGCTGGTGTTTTGCGAGCGGGACTCCTCACCTGTGTGAGGTTGATGGGTGGAGCGAGACCGGCCCAGCCTGTTCTGCTGGTGAGTGTGAGTTGGGGCTGGGCCCTTCCTGCGCTGCTGCAGAAGCCGTTTGTGCTCTGAGGGAAGGAGTAAGCTCCTGAAGGCGAGCCTCCTGCCCACACACAAGCCAGCTCGCCTCGGATAGGGACTCCACGTGGCAAAGAAAACTGCAGGAAAGGGGTGCCTGGAAACAGAGCCGGAGCCTAAAAGTGCTGTGGTGATCTGACTCGGAGTTACCCTGAGGCGGCTCAGGTCTGAGCTGTGGGGCTGGGATTCATTCTGCATGCTCTGCTCGTACACGGAAGGCAGAGCTCCTGTGTCCTGTCGGATCCACTGCTAAGTACAGTCGCTGGGAGTAACTTTAAGTACTGATCCTAAAACCTGTGCCACAGCAAGAGGTAAGGATCTGTCAGTTATTCAAACGCTTATCTCCAGCAACATTCACAATATTTCACGGAGTCTCTTTTTACATTTTCTTTGGGCGCATGTTTCCTTGATTGCTTTTAGGTGCGTGATTAGTCACTTCATTATTCAGAAAAAAGTAATTGAGCTTTAGTGTTTGTCATGTTTGTAGAGAGGATTAATTGTTGAAGTAAATTGTACTACATTGGTATTGGGTTATATGTCTTACTTCCCTGGTCAGTTTCAGGAAATACCCATTTTTCTATTTCAAATCATCTTATATCTTAATGTTTTCTAGACCTGAGGTTAATGTATAAAAGTCTTCATGATTAAAAGAACATACCTTTGTATCATAAACAACCAGCACATTAAAAAACTTTTTCCTGGTGGGTTAATAATATTTCAGTTACTGACTAATGGAAAACAGGCAGTACTGATTTACTAAAAAGAATTTAACAGACTGCATTAAAAGGCTGTTCAAATTAGCATAAGGAAATAACCCTCCAGCGCTTTTACTTCAAGTACTGTGTATTGTTTTTCCTCATAGGCGTTAATAACCATCTCTGTCCATAAAGTATGTAAATTAACTTTTTTCCTATTGCAGAGATTTTTTTTTTCCAGCACTAGGGTAGAGTTCTGTATTTATGGTGTTTCTTTAGAGCTTGGTGACAAATGCTTTTCATTAAGACAGCATAGAAACTGGAATGTTCTCTGAATCACAGATCAGCCCTATTAAGCAGCTGAATGTTTTTCTGATTCCGGGAATGTTCCACTACCATTTAAATGATACCGGCATTTTAATTTTCAAAACCATAAATGTGGGGGAATTTCAGAATTTATAGCTCTTTTTCATTGTCAGTTTTTAAAAAGGCACCTGTTGCTCATATGATAATGGCTTGAGACCATAACTCGTTTTTTTAAAGTATCAGGTAGTACTACATGGTATTCGGCAGAAAAGAACAGAAATCTGAAGTTTCTTAGGTTAAGCTTACATTTAAGATGATTACAGGAAGGACTAGAAAGGGATTCCATGTTCATGTGCATCCTTCCTTAGTGATCTCAGCTCTGAATTTAGGAGCTACAACCAGACTTGATTAAGCCGGGCTTGGAAAGCTGACTCAGGTTCTGGCTAGCCCTGTGCTGTGGAGGACTCTACACATTTTTAGACCAAAGGTAAAGAGAAACTATCGTAGTAAAAATAACTCCTGCTTATTGACACTTACTGAGGTAAGTGCTTGGCATATATAATTTCATCTAACCATTATAGTAATCCTGACTGATAGGTTTTTTTTTTTAATTTCTTTTCAGCGTAACAGAATTCATAGTTTTTTGCACCACACCCAGTCTGATAGGTATTATTACTATAATTCTCATTGTGTAGTTGTTGGAATTGAGACTTAAACAGGTTATATACTCAAGAGCTTGCAAATTGGGAAGTAATTAGAGAGTGGGTTCAAACCCTCAGGTCTGTCTGACTCCAAAATCTGTGTCTTATTCTCCATGCTAATGGTCCTTTATTTTTGGTAGGGCAGGCTTTTAAGATTGCCTCTAAATAAAAAGTTCTCATTATCAGTTCCATGCTTTCCAAATACAGAACCTTTCCACTCCAGCTCCTGGAAATAAAAAAAACAAAACCAACCCAACCCACAAAAACAAATGAAAAATGACCTATGATCGTATTAGTGTTCCACACCAAACTTTATGGCTTAATAGAGGATTAGATGACATCAAAGTGAATCTGATTATACTTTAATCTACATTTAATCTGTTTTGAATCTAATAAAAAATATAATTTCAAGGAAAGAGTTTTCACACTGTTAAGGTTCTAAATTTTCAGATTTCTAGAACTTCATGTAGTATTTTTGATAATCTTCCTACCTTTGATGTTACTGAATTCCTAAGAATATGTAGTCATTATACTTTAATTTTTATAAGTGAGAATATATGGATAGATGTCTTCCTGAAATAATTTTTAAGCTTCATGTCAAATAGTACTAGTTCATCCTGGAAAAATAAGATCCTGGATTATTTAAAAATCCTTATTAGAGATACTTCTGTTATCTGTATATTATATTCCATTCCTGTGTTAGAATCCTGTAGCGTCAGAAATTTATATCCACCTCATGTTTCCTCCTACTCTTCTCTGCTAAATTGCAAATCTTTCTGTTCTCTATTTAGAAATGCAATTAGTCAGAGTCTTTTATATAATAACTGAGGTGGTAAAGTCACCAAGTTAAAAATTATTTTTTGCTGCTTTTTTGTGCGGAGAACAAAACAAATCACATTTATTTTAATTTGTAATTTAAATTTTAAAATAAGAACCTGTAAACTTTAGCGAGACGAATGTATAGCTTATTTATATCACACTGTAATCAGATAAGCTAAATTTGAGCCTTCTTTGATATTACTGAAATTTATAGCTCCTAGAAAAGTAAATGTATAATGTAAATAATGAGAATGTCTTATCTTAACCTGATGACCATTTTCCCAAGGGAACTGTGATTTATAAAGATCTAACATGACCATGCCCTTTCTAATTTATAACTGTTTGTGTGCTCCTCAAGGAAGAGCAGCAGCCTGATCTTGCTTTGGTTTCATTCTTCACTCTGAAAAAGAGATACATTTTTATTCGAATACTCAAATATTTTTGTTAACCACAGGCATGCCATTCTGCTTAAGAGTTGTGCTGACTATTCTGAAGAAGCTGTTTGTTGCCCGTTTCTGCCTCTCTTTTTCCAAGTGAATTGTTCTTATCTCTTCTGTGTCTGAAAGATTCTTCTCTAAAGTTTACTATAGATTTATCTTTTGGATGCCTTAGTGTCATCCATCTGCATTCCAGAGAGCAGTGCCTTTGAAATGCCTCTTCTCCTAAGTAAATGGAAGCATACTTGACTTATGTAACTGTTAGTAGCTTTCCAATTTTTCAATCAAGAGCCATTACTGTCAATGCTATTTTTAATTTAGCATTGTACATGACATTTCTCAAATACCTGGTTTCCTCCCTTTGAGGTTGGAATGTACAGATAGCAAAACTGTTACAGTTGTCCACATTCCAGAACCTCATCCCTGAGCTGGTCTGTGGGACAGTCCCTTGCAGGTGTTACATGCCTCAGTTAGAGAACAGTTTTTCTCTCAACTTCCAAAATCGTTTATGATACATTGATCAAAAGAGATTCTGAACTTTCTTGTTCCACAACAATTTCAACAGCATATTAAGATTTAATACTCAAATTTATCTAAAGATTTTCTAGGACATCTACTTTTGGTGGTGGGCAGAGAGGGAGAGACATGAAATTCAAGGATGAAACTGCTGTATTCTTGCTTTAAAAATGAAAAGTAATTCCGAGGGAGACAGTGAGGATTTTATATTTTGAGTATAAATCTGATAGAAACAAGTTTTTGGAAGTTCAGAACCTGTAGATCATATTTACCTTTTTTTTTTTCTATTACTGCAGCAAATTCTGGAAACCTAATTCAAAAATTAATCTTTATAAGTTATATGTCATTTTCTAGTAAAAACAATACTATAAATGGCCATTGTACTATTTACCAAGGATTTGCTGGCAAATCAAAGAAATAATAGTATCTCATACAATGTAATCAACAACTCTGAATGCCTTTAACAATTAAAGATAGTATAATTATGCATCAAGTTCTGGAAATAGTTATATAAGCATGTTGTATAAATTAGTTATATAAGAACTCCTTACTACTATTTTAAGTTTTCATGGAGAAAAATAAAATGATTCAACTAAAATTATTTTTACTTGAAAAGTGCTAAACCTAATGTACTATGCATAAAACAATAACATTTAACAGTGATCTTTCTATCTTAAATTTTTATACCATCCTTTTCCAGGATGATTAGAAAGCCCAATTTTTTTAATATATAGCTCTTTAATGAAGTTTTAAATGATGCCCTTTCTTTCCTTTTGATGAATTTTCCTACAGCAAAGACATTTTCCAAGACTTGAGAGCTTTCTGTGCTTTTCTAACATTTTATTTTGTCAGAGTATTTCATATCAGCTCATTTCATGAGCTGGGGACAGAGGGAAAGGGAGAAGCAGACTCCCTGCTGAGCAGGGAGCCCATGTGGGGCTTGAACCCAAGACCCTGGGATCATGACCTGAGCTGAAGGCATATGCTTAACCACCTGAGCCACCCAGGTGCCCCTGTTCTTATGACTTTAAAGAAGAAAATTCTAGTGATCAGATAACTGGGTTATATTTTGAGTTTAAATCATTTAGAATGTGATGCTAACACAGACTGAGTTTAGATAGAGTAAACACTCAATAAATATTAGCTGTACTATAATTATTTTTATGATATTACTGTATCATGGATATTACTATTTCTAAATTTTCCTTCAATATTTTTTTTGTTTGTTTTTGTTTTGTTTAGGATTCAATTTATGTTTTGCAACATTGGGCCATGGGTAGAGCCAGGTTGAGGGAGATCTAACACAAGATAGACCAGAAGATTTTGAGAGATAAAAATAGAGTCAGTGACAGAATTCCTTGGACATATCCTTATTCCATCAAGTAAAAACTTACTCTTAAGTTTGGTGTGCAAGAAGCTCCTTTACTTTGATTTGGAGGGTGTTTTTTGTAAGATTAAAAAAAAAAACACCATTAGAGTTATTTATGTGTATTTTCACTTACTGACTTAAAGAACTTCCTTTATGTCATTCATCCTAAAAGCTTTATATATGTTAAAGTTCTTTTATATTATGCAAAAGGAAAAGTTACAGACATTCTGTAGTACTCAGAAAAGTGTTTTGGGTTCAGTTTATTTTGTGACATATTTGAGTCACATTAGAATCTTGCTTAACTATCTAGAAATTTTTCTTTAAAAGGTTTGTAGAATTATTATTCTAGTGAATCACAGTTTAATTTCTGAGTTCATTTAATTTCAAATAAAAGCTTTGTTGGTTAGTTTGGACTAATTCAATTGATCCTCGGAGCTATAAAGTAAATAAGAATTATATTAGATTTTCTCTGGCATGAGTGTTTACTACACTGGTTCCAAAGCTATGTTTCTCAGTTGCCCAAAGATCCTTTCAGGGCATATGACAGTGTGTACTAAAAATAAGTTAATTTTTGTATCTCTTGTCAATATCCCTATTAATAAATGTGAAAATACTAAGTAACACAGTTCACTTCAGGTCTTAAGACTGCAAATCTTAAATCTATGCCATATTTTTTGCTGCTATTTAAGGCATCAGTAATTTTGGAATTATTTGTCTATACTTGTACTGTATAGAATTATTTTTTTTGTTGTTCCTTTATTGAAAGTCACTTCTAATATGTTTACAGTACTCCCTTGTTTATTACAGTTTTTAAGATGGAACTTTGGCTTGAGACATTATTTTTTTTACTTACTGTTTCCTTCTTAAGTCTCTTGCACTCATTTACATCCATGCAAAGAATACAAGGGTAGTAGGAGTAAAGGGAACTTATCATAGAACTATAAAGTATAAAACCAATACTTTTTTTTTTTTTTTAAAGATTTGTTATTTATTTATTTGACAGAGAGGCAGTGAGAGAGGGAACACAAGAGGGGGAGTGAGAGGAGAACCAGGCTTCCTGCTTGAGCAGGGAGCCTGATATGGGGCTTGATCCCAGGACCCTGGGATCATGACCTGGGCCAAAGGCAGATGCTTAATGACTGAGCCACCCAGGTGTCCCTAAAAGCAAGACTTTTAAAAGTGGGTATAAATTTAGTTTGTCACACTCAAAGCTTAAACAAGACAAACTAAATGATCTCCTTAAGAGATGCAAAGAAATTATGTGATAAAGGTCAACAGTTCATTTTATTTATCTTGGCAATTAAGCATAGGGAATTTCTTGAAGATAGTTAAGCTCTCCATCCAAAAACCCCAAGAAAATTTTATTCAGAAACAACCTATTTAAATTAAGAATAAGATAATTGGAAATTCAGTGATACTAAATAAGAAGTTAAAAGATTGGAAAGGAAGAAGCAAATCAACAAATCTTTGCTGATGATTGTCTACAAATCCAGAAGAATCTGCAGTCAGATTATTAGAAGAACAGAACTGAGCATGGTTTCTGAACGAAAACTATTTGCTGACCAAAATAGCATCCAAAATGAGTTGAATTTTTTCTGTCCAGCACCAAGTGCCTTATATTCTTATTTAATCCTCATAGCATCACAATTCTGTTAGGTAGATTTTTAACTTTTTCCTAGATGAGGAAAATGAAGGACTGAAAGTGACATACTTCTCAGGGGAACAACTGGAAGGAAACTGGTCCTTCACAGCATGGTAATTGTGTTTTTATATACTAGTGACAATTAGAAAATAAAATTTAGAAAATAGTACCATTTGCATTAGCAGGAAAAACCATAAAGTTCCTGAGTATAGCTATAACAAAAGTTCATATGACCTTTATGGGGAAAGATTAGAAAAATTTACTGAAGGACATGAAAAAATCAATCTTAAATAAGTGAAGAGATTTACTGTGTTTGTGGACAGGAAGGCTCAATGTTGTAAGAATAATCCATAATTGTAAGAATAATCTATAATTCTTTGCAGCTTTAATCAGATTCTCCCCCAACTTTTTTCTTCCTTTAACTTGGCAGGCTGATTCTAAAATTCATATGAAAAAAGTAAAAGGCCAAAAATATAAAGGAAATTTTAAAGAATAAGTAGAGGGGCTTCTCATTCTAGATATTAAGACTTATAAAGTGTGAGAACTTAAGAAATTGAGGTACAAACAGAGGGAGAGAGACTGACAGAATTGATAGAACTCAGAAACAGACCCCTCACACACTGTACACATCATTTTTTTTCTTTAAAAAAATTTTTATTTGTTTATTTGGCAGAGAGAGACACAGCAAGAGAGAAAACACAAGCAAGGGGAGTGGGGGAGAGAGAAGCAGGCTTCCTGCCGAGCAGGGAGCCCGATGCAGGGCTGGATCCCAGGACTCTGGGGGATCATGACCTTTGCCGAAGGCAGACACTTAACGATTGAGCCACCCAGGTGCCACAAATCTTTCATTTAAGAATCAATCTTAAAAATTAGGGGTCAAAAGTGAGTATTCGGTAGAAGGTGATGAAATTACTGGTTATGAAGAAGGGAAAAAAATAATATGATTATATCTCAAACCCATTCTAATAAAAAAAAAAAGTGAAAAAGGTTTAGAGGAAATAGGACATGTTTTTGACCTTAGACGTTTCCTTACTGGAAAGCTGTCTTAAAGCATGGAAACCACACTTAAAGTCATTTTAAAATCTGTTCCATAAAAGATAAGTCACAGACTGGGAGAAGCTGTTTGTAACATAAATAATTAACAAAGGATTCATTTCTAGATTATATAAAGAATCTTGCTCATCTGTAAGAAGATGACATCAAACAGAAAAGTGGGCAAAGGGTATGAGCAGTTATTTCACTGAAGAGGAAAACTGAATGGCCAATAAGTGTATGAAATATTGCTTACCCTGATTGTCAAGTACAGAAATGCATATTAACGTGGGAGAAAATGTCTTACTAATCAGTTTGGTATTGGATAATGAAATGAAGACTGGGAACCCAAAAAGTCATCCTATGAGAGTATATATTGATAAATCATTTTAGAGAATATTTTAGCAAAGTTGAAATATGGTTGAAAAATAATATACTCTACAACCCAGCAATCCAACATCTGAACTTGAGTGTCTGAGAAGTTCTCCCATATGTGTCCAGGGAAACACTTAAGAGATTGCTCAGTGCAGTATGGGTGGTAATAACAAAAACTTGGGAACTCTTTCAATGACAGTCAGTGGGAGAAGAGAAGGTCGAGTGGTGGTATATACTTATGAGAGAATACTGTAATGTAGTTGAAATGAATATAGTGAATCACAATTATGTATCCTGAAAATACATAATGTGGGAGAAGGTTTAATATAGTATGATTCCATTTCTGCCTATTTTAAAAACATTTAAAATGGTAGGATATATTCATTATGGTTACATACATGTGTAAAGTATAAAAACTTATGTCATCAATTAGCCAGTACATAGTAATAAAAAAGGGCAATTTTATAGTGCTCCCCTAAATGGCAAGCTAGAAAAACAAACAAATCGAAAGCAATTATAGAAACCTATACTAAGATGGGTCTGTTCATTATTTGGATTATGGTAGTGGTTTCAAAGGTATGTACATATGTTAAGATGTATTGAATTTTATATTTTAAACTTACAGTTTATTGTATGTCAACTGTACCTCAATGAAGCTAAAATTTTTAAAAAAGCACAAAAAAACATATGTGGTAATAATACTGAATTCCTGATAACGGTTCTCTCTGTATGAGTATGGGATTGGAGAAGATAACCATGTTCTATATCTGTAGTGCTTATTTTTTTTTATTTAAAAAAAGGAAAAATAAATCCGAGGAAATACATGGCTAAATATTAAGATTGAAAAGTTAGATGATGTGTACATTGATATTGTCATATAATTCTCTTAAACTTTTCTGTATAATCAAAATATTTTTTAAAGTAAGCATACCTACACAGGGCTCTGCTACTACTAACAGTTCCTTAGTTTTTGATTACCCAGGCCCTCCTAACCCAGGCCTAGTCTTCTGGTTATGTTTTCCAATCAGTTTGGTCTGAAACAGTCTAAGCAAGTTTTAGGCCAGTAGACTTTTAAATACTAATGAGGTTAAAACTAAGCATACTACAATAGGCTTTTTTTTTTTTTTCCCCCTCTCAACAGTTTTTTTCTGCTGGAGCCTGGGTGGCTCAGTCAGTTAAGCATTGCCTTTGGCTCAGGTCATGTTCCCAGGGTTCTAGGATTGAGCCCTGCATCGGGTTCCCTGCTCAGTGGGGAATCTGCTTCTCTCTCAGCCTGCTGCTCCCCCTGCCTGTGCTCTCTCTATCAAATAAATAAATAAAGTCTTTAAAAAAAAAAAAAAAAGATTAAAAAAAAAAAACAGCAAAAAACCAGTTTTATCTTTTTTTTCTTAAAATTCATTTTTAGGATACTCCTTTGAAGAGGAGAGCTTTTAGAACTTATTAGTCCATATATATAATAATAAAGTGAGAAAGTCAATTTGACATTGCTTAGAGGAAAATCCTTTCTTCATGCTTATTGGTATGACTAGATATACTGTTTAGCCTTAACTAAAAGCATGGAATTTTATTTTTATGGAATTTTGTTTTTAAACTCAAATATTTTCATATTTATTTAACAAAATATTTCAAAGTTTGCAACAGAGACATAGCTTGGGAGGTTACAAGATCCTTAACTATCATGTAGTCCAGTTACCTGTAGTTCTATTCCCCTGTTAAATTTCCATGAAATGGCATTGAATATATGTTTAAAAACTTCAGGCAAAAACAGATAGTGTACACAATTGTGAAAATCCACTAGACATGCTAAACATTATTCTCATATTTTATTGTACCTTAGGTTTAATAACAGTAACCTCCTTAGGTATTATGCATCCCTCCTTTACTCTTTCATTCATCTGCTTGACTTTATGAATTTATTACTGATCTTAAAACTCTGTTCTTATGATCAAATAAACCTAATGTTGAGGTCCTTATCTGGCACAAATATCTTGTAATTTAATTTCCTGAGAAATTAATCTAAGCCCCGCATTCAAATCAGTCTATAAGATTTCTGAGACCCACCCTGTTTAGAGAAGTCTGGTTTCAGTGAAATATTGAGAAAGTAAGGATTCTTTGGTTTTGCTAGAGCAAAATTATGCTGTGTAATTAGCAACACCTGGTGCCCCATGTCTCCATGTCAGGGTTCACTATGGCCTACTGAACTGTATGCTTTTAGTGTACCCTGTAAACTGGTTATTGGTATCATAAAGATCTACCTTGGAGATACCATGTTGTGTGTCATACTGCTAAAGCTTTTAAGTACTGGAAAGACTGGTCTAGTTGGGTTTTTCTGTGGTTTAAAAAAAAGACCCCAGATATAAAAATCTCTTGTGTGTGAGGGACATAGAAGAAGTTAGCATTGTGGCCCATGTTGCATTTCAACTCCAGAATAGGGAGTGTGAATATAAACTGGCATGATTTGCTTTTGTGTAAATATCGTTTGTGTTTTACTTTTGATCTATTTTATCTGTTGAAATGCTGTTGTTCACCATTTTCATTTCTGTAATCCAGCATGTTTGGTGGACCTTAACCCTAACACCCTTATGGTGGCATCCAAGGTTCCTTTGTTGAAACAGGTTTATAAGTATTTAACTGTTTAAAGCCAAATCTCCACTCTGCTTTCCTCAATAGAAATCTTCTGATGTAACTGACAGTATTCCATACTTCTCTTCCTCAAAAGGTAGATTTACTAGCTTAGTTTTCTGGTTTGTTATAAAGCGGTGGGTGGGGACAGTGTCAGTGTCCACAGTAAGCTTTTTCCGGCCATATTACTATCTAAGAAATGGGAAGAAAATATAAAGAACAAATTAATACGAAGAGACATTTATATTTGGAAGTATTGTTAGATCTTTAAATTTGAATATAACTAAATTGAATATTTTTATTAAATTCCCAATACAATGAAATTTATCCATCTAGATGGATAACTCATTATTCAGTTATGGATGCCAGAGCCTTTTACCACAACTCTCTCTACCACAGTGGACTAGAATGCCAGTTAGATGAACAACAATAATGACAACACTAGATGCTTAACACATTATCTGCTATCAACTAGGGGAGTACAATACTCCTACAAATCCAGTGACTTTTAATACAGTAATATTATGTGTGAAATACTTCTGAAGTTACCCAAGTGTGCTGTAATGTCTCACTAGCAGGAGAGTGCATAGTTTACATTTACAACAAGGAATCTTAGATACAAGAGAGGTTGTAATTTACCCAGAATTTCAGGGCTTGTCAGTAGACACAGCATCAAAATTATTCTGACAATTCTAAGTAAATTTTAAATAATGAATATAGACAAAATAAATTCCCTATTTAATCTGTGTAGGGTCTATGATGACTACCTTGTTACAGTTTGCCTAGGATTTCCTGGTTTTAACAGTGAAAATCTCATGTTCTAGAAAATATGGGCAAATCATTATGTTTGATCACCCTCATACAGTTCATAGAAAAGATGCTTATATCTGTAAATATTATTTCTCATAAAATGGAAAGATATGGAAGGCAAATGGCTGATCTGATCCATAAAACCCATCAAAGGCCATCTTGGAGTTCCCCAGGCCGCATGTTCTTTCAATATGCAGAATTCCTACAGGAGGCTTCATCAGTTCAGGGGACTTAAGACTTGGGGTCACTCAAGGATCTTTACATAGTAGGATTCAGTAAGACTCCCAGTAATCATCGGCAGAGTGAGTAGGAGGATTGAGGCCATTGTGGCTTCTCTCTCACAACTAATCTCTGAG
The DNA here is from genome assembly GCA_004024625.1 of Mellivora capensis. Classification (NCBI taxonomy): domain Eukaryota; kingdom Metazoa; phylum Chordata; class Mammalia; order Carnivora; family Mustelidae; genus Mellivora; species Mellivora capensis. The sequence goes on along the minus strand of PISX010001935.1, from coordinate 120,893 downwards.
CTTATACTAGTTGTTATATGTTGACTTTTAGAGTAATTTTTCCTTTAGGCTGCACTTTTCAGAAGTCATTTTTTCTGGGGATTTGTTTGTTTTCAATTTTTTTGCTGTTGTCTTTCTCAATATATCAATCAGTGGGTATATTTTACTGCATAATAATGTACTTATTTCTTGCCTTTATCTAAGAGGAATTAAGGTGGCATATTAGTATGTTATAGAAGTATGTTAATAGAATATCTGATGTTTTTTATATTGTATATGTGTTTTATATAGCTATTAGTTTGACAAGTGTGTTCTATATCTTAAAAGGATTGTCCTCTTTATAAAACAAGAAAGAGGGAGTTCTTTTTCAGTTTTTTTTTCCAGATAACAAAAACTTTAAAAATTCTAACCACCATGTAAAATATTTTAGAAATTTACTAAAGATGTAAACCACATTTACACCATTTTAGGTCTTACCTATTATAAAGATTTTCAAAGGAATATAGTAGAGTAAAACTCGAGTCCCATTCATAATCCTGTAGCGTCCTTGGGTATGCGTTGGGAAGATGGCTGGTTTACCAATCTTGATTTATAGGTCACAGATGATATTACTTAAATTTGCTGACAGTCTCATCAAGTAGGATCACAAGTTGGTGAGAAGAAGGCATAAAATTCTGATGTTATTTATAGAGCAACTGTTCTTAAACCTCTGCTGAAATTTTCCTGCAGGATATAAAGTGTTGTTGTAATAGTTTGTTTTGCCGTCAGCCTGTTGAGATCGCTGTTGTTTGTTAACAGTAGGTAGAAATGCAAGTTCTCGCCACAACTAAGGTATTCCCTCTTTGTTATTATTTTTTAGTGTCTAAAAAGCACGGCAAGCTCATTACTTTCTTACGCACATTCATGAAGTCTCGTCCAACAAAACAGAAGCTGAAGCAGCGGGGAATTTTGAAAGAGAGGGTGTTTGGCTGTGACCTGGGGGAACACCTTCTGAATTCAGGTTTTGAAGGTAAAGATAAAATTTACGATATCATAATTTACGCTTCAACCTCTCCATGTCAATTCTCTAGAACCCATTTTGAAGCAGATTACACAAGCAATATCTATTCCATTTAAGCTCAGCTGCACGGTATCGAACTTTCCACCTATCATTTGAGTTCTGAGATAACTGAGAATAAAGAAGGTTTAAGAATGCACTTTAGTAATGGACATTGGGGAGGGTACGTGCTATGGTGAGTGCTGTGAAGTATGTAAACCTGGCGATTCACAGACATGTACCCCTGGGGATAAAAATACATCATATGTTTATAAAAAATTAAAAAATTAAAAAAAAACGCACTTTAGCATCAGAGATGCTCGTGGTCTGTAGGATGAGTAAGACTTTCCCACAAAGGAACTGTTAGACTTCCTTATTTTTATATCTGTCCAGATAGCTTTCTCAGCCAGTTTTCCTCTCACGTTTTATTATAAATTGCTTAAATTCTATTTTGGGGAAAAAAGTCAAAGTTTGAGACTATAAAGTACCAAGACCACTCTCCCAATTTTTGTTGCTAAAAAATTTAAATTTCTCTATAAATTAAATTCTGATTCAAGAATCAGTGGTTGGGGACGCCTGGGTGGCTCAGTTGGTTAAGCCACTGCCTTCGGCTCAGGTCATGATCCCAGGGTCCTGGAATCGAGTCCCACATCGGGCTCCTTGCTTGGGAGGGAGCCTGCTTCTCTCACTGCCTCTGCCTGCCTCTCTGCCTGCTTGTGTGTACTCTCTCTGGCAAATAAATAAAATCTTTAAAAAAAAAAAGAAAGAATTCAGTGGTTGGATAAATGGATGGAGGGGATGAATGGATAGGAAGAAAGGAAAAAGTTAAAATATAATACATAATATTTTAAAGTCTAAGTGCAAACAGAATAAGCACAAGGAAGAACAGTATACTTATATAGTATATACGTAGTTGTGAAGAGAAAGGAGATATAAATATGGATAGCTAGATATCGTGGTCTGTAGGATGAGTTATTTTATAACTCATATAACCACGATTTTATAATGTGTATAATCATTCTTCCTTATATTCTGTTTTAGTTTGGTCTTTAAAATAGTATACTCATTCTATATAAAATTGATTTTGTACCAGATTTTTCTAAGATGAAAGCTCCTTTCAGAGTACTGCTTTGCTAAGTGACTCATTCTTTGAATTGTATTCCTAATGAATAATTAACTTTATAGAGGATTATCCTGTTAACGCTTTATAAACTTTTGAGCACCACCCTGTAGGAGCAAGTGACAAGCCTGACCTGTTTCTTCCACACAAAGTGTTGTAAGAAATCATGTAGGAACTTGACAAAGCATTTAAAAAAAAAAATTCTTTAAGTGATCTCTGGTGCCGGGATTACTCAGAATGATCTTACAATATTTCAGCTACCACAAACCATAATGTTTATAATTGAGTTGCTTAAAGATTATATCACACTTATCTAAAGAACTGATTTTTTAAAAAAATCTTGTCACGTAGTACTTTTTTGTAGATAATGTGTCATTTGCCTTGGCATCCTTAATTATAGAGTTAAATGTTTTTTGTTATCTTAGTTTCTTTTTTCTTTTGTATCTCTTTTTCATTTTTATTTCTTTTGTATCTAATTTTGTTCAGCCTTGCTTGGATGTGATATTAATATGAGGGAGTGTTTTCTCATTTGTTCTGCCATGCTCTTTAGCTTTCACACATCAACTCAGCACGTTTTAGTTGTACTTAGAAGTTTCGGGGGTGTTTCCATTGTTAGTATGGTAGGAGAAGACAGATGCCAATATCTCATTTCTTTCTGAAAAATAATAGATTTAATAACTACAGTGTTTATGCATTCCCTAACTACAATACCTTTATGCTAGTGGAGCAAAGAGTTTTCAGGTATCATTTATTTTTTTATAGGACTTGTTTTATTTGTTGCACATATTTGAAACCAAATTTCCTTAAAATGAGATTTGAAATGAAATTGTAAAAAAGTAAGAACTTTGTAGAAAGCTTGGTTCTCCACAAACAAAACAAAACAAAACCCTTAAATTCAAAAATTTAAAAACTCAAGGTGAGGAAACTCTGTTGCCTGAACATATTTCTGTGTTTGAGCAAGTGGCTTTTTAAGAAAACTACTATAAATATACTGAAAATTTTTTAAAGATTTTATTCATTTATTAGAGAAGAACACGAGCAAGGAGGAGAGTCAGAGAGAGAGGGAGAAGGAGACTCCCTGCTGAGCAAGGAGCCTGACATTGGGCTCCATCCCAGGACCCTGGAATCCTGACCCGAGCTGAAGGCAGACTCTTAACCGACTGAGCCACCCAGGTGCCTGTAAATATATAGAAATTTTATAATCAGAGCACACTGGGGTGGAGGAGTGGGGCGGGGGGCGGACACAGGGCTCAAATACCCTGAAATTAATCCTTTAGCTAATCATATTTTCCTAACCAAAAATCATAATGCACATTCTAACAGCTAATACTGTACCAATGTGCTCGTGGCCCAGAAGCCACCAACCTGACTGGAAGTCGACTCTTTCATCCTCTGTATCACAGAATGCATGCATGATATCTGGCATATAGAAGGGATTAATAAATGACTGATGAATGAGTGAGTGAGTGAATAAATGGATGAGAAAAGGGCAGAAATGAAACTGCAACTGTCAAGAAAAACCAAAGACCAGTTTGTGTCCTAATTAATCGCATACTTCTCTTAGCCATGATTCTAATCTTAAGGGTCATCATTTTCAACTTCGACATGTACTTATATTGCCATGATGATATAAATACTAAATAAAAGTGGATCAGACATGTATTATAGGAGAGTGTGGGGATAATTCTTAAAGTCCTGTCATCTTTTGGAAGAACCAGTTTGGCGGTTTCAAGCTGTGTTTTGACTGGGCCATTGTTTACTGTGCACTTGCCTGGTTTGTTAGATGGTTTGGAAGGAAACGTTGGCTAATAGGATGCCTGTCTAACTAGGATGTCTTCTAATACTGCATTGGGTTCCCATATTGCTTTCTTATATGTTAGTGAAAAGAGAAACCAAATCTTTTCTTTTTATCTGCTGATACTGTTCGTCAGTTTCAACTCTTTTCTTTAGAATGAAAGTTTGTGCTTTTCTCTTTCATGTTGCTACCCATTTTAAATAACTGTCTCCTTTGTCTCTCTAAGAATTCTAAGTAATAGTGTTGTTCAGTTGGGTAATTTTATTTATGAAGGCCCATTATGTGATTAGTGGACATTCAGTCTTTTTACCTAGGGAACATAATGTAAAGAAACAATTCAGGTGTTTTCCATGAAGTATTATGTTTGCAGAACCTTAGCCATATTATCAGGGAAAGACTTCCAATTCCCTGTATTTTTGAAGTTTATCTACCTGTTTGGGAGACTGTAAGCAGGTTTGAATTTAATTTCACATGTTTGTGAGAGCCCCAAGAAAATAATCTATACTTTTTTTTTAATAATTTTTTTAAATTTCATTTCTTTTCAGCGTAACAGAATTCATAGTTTTACACCACACCCAGTGCTCCATGCAATGCGTGCCCTCCACAATACCCACCACCTGGCTCCCCCAACCTCCCACCCCCTGCCCCTTCAAAACCCTCAGGTTGTTTTTTAGAGTCCATAGTCTCTCATGGTTCATCTCTATACTTTTTAATGGATGGTAGCTTTTGTGAAGATTCTGTAATGTATATTAGGAGAGCCTGATAATACAGGAAGAAAACCATGTATTCTGAAGGGCTTTATATAGCAGGGTGAGTTAGCATGCTAATTTGGAGCATACAGAATGAGAAGTATCTTTTTAAGAAAAAAAATTAAAGCTTTGTGTGCCTTTCTTTCTTTATGTCATTATGTTAGTTACCCCAGTAGTCTCTAAATATATTTGCTCCAAAGTAGGTGATAGAAATTTTCCAGGTTCCAATTCATTTTATTTTACTTGTAGTTTGCAAGGATAGAAACCTAAGGCACTAAGGTTATCATTGATGGAATAGTATTAGAAGCAGGACTCAAGTTCATGAAGATATTTTGTTTTGCATATCAGTTTGACATAGAGATTGCTCATAATATCAAAATGAGTCCACAAAACATACATGGCAACTCTGCCCGCCCTCCATCTCTACCACCTAAACTCAGTGCCTTTCTTGTTACTAAAACTCTTTAGAGGTAGAAAGCATACAGTTGAAAATGAGTACAGTTTCTCACGAAAACTAAGATTTCCCTACTCTGCTGACTTGGTCCTATAACTTTGTCGGGTTCACAAAGGCACTTATAAATTAATTCATTTGTTAATTTTATACATTGTTTCAAGACATGCTCCTGGATTTTGAATATACAAAGATAGATGAAGCATGGTACTGTTCCTTAAAAGCATGACAAATAGTAATAGTTGGCTAAACAAGCAAATAATATTTCAAAATAACATAGTTCTTTGGGCACCTAGAACATAGTGCAGCTCCCTTTCCTTGGGGATATGCACAGAAGGCTTGCTTAAGAGGTACAGTTCATTGAGGTTTTCAACAACAACCAATCATTTTTTATAAGAAGGTGATATTAGGAAGAGAGAGACCAGAGAGAGGAAATTGTTTTTTCTGTACCAGGAAATTGAGAGGCTTATAAAATGACTGGTTTGTATGGCAAGAGATGAGACTTCAGTTGCCCTAGAGCTGTGAAATATGGAAATATGGTAACAATAAATAAATGCAACTGTGACAGACCTTATACTTCAGGCAGTATTTTGCCATGGTTAAAAATCGGCTTCCTCCTTGGACTGCTTGAGTTAGAATCTCATTTCTGCCATTGTTTCCTGCTTGTCCTTAGGTAAAACTTTGTTAAGATTCAGTTTCCTCTCTATATGATGGGGATAATAATAGAGCTTTCTTTTCCTTTGAATTTCTATGAGAATTAAATGAGAGCATTCATTGTAAAAAAAAAAAAAACTTAGCTTGGCACATATTACATGCTCAATAATATAGTTGATTTAAAAACTTTTTCAAAGCTAGGGAGTATAAATTTTAAATGTAAATTGTAGGATCTGACAGAATTTAAAAGATAGAATGCCAGAAGAACAGCAAAAGGCAGGAGAACAAAAAAAAAGTCTGTTATAATAATAAAGTGGTGTTATACGTGATAACTAAAATATATTAGTTAAAATGAACTTACTAAAATACGTGAATTGCTTCATTTCCCAATCTGAATGTTTCATCCCTTGTGTAGTAGTTTTCTGTAGACCAAATAATGTTCTCCAAACCTTCTTTTCGGGGATTTTAACTAACACTGTCCAATGAAGATAGTTAATTAAATCCAGTAAATTCATCATTCTGCGTTGTAAGACAAAAAGTTCAGATTTCAGCTACTGTACAGTTTTGAATGATTATAAAAAATTCTTAATTTTATACCTCAGTCTTTTCTAGATCATAGGCCCCGAACAGCTGTCCATTTGTGTCAGGTACTCAGTGAGGTGACCAGAGGGAATACACTTCTTTTCTTTCTACTTATTGATGAGCTGATAGTATTTAATGCAAAGCAATTTTAATGTAAGGATAGGCAGGAAATCAAAAGATTCCTTCTACTTGAAGTTGCTTTGACCTTTGCCTTATGTCAGTGTTTGGTTTATTGGATAACATTTAAAATTAGCATTAGCTATGAAAAGATGGAAGAAACTTTTCAAAGTGAGAAGTTGGAGCACTTCTAGGCAATTATAGTGTTGGAATAAGCATTAACTTTGTATATCCATTTTCTATGTATGAAATTCAGCTGAACAGCTATATGTATATATATTTTTTTAAGTCTGGCATGGTTTAGGACAGAACAGTTCATCTTAATGCTGTAACATGACCTAACAAGACTGCTGCAGAAGACCTTCGAGAGATTATCCTAATAACATAGATCCTTTCACTTACCTAAATGTAATGGGAGAGAGCCTGTCTTGATATTCAGGAACCAGTTGTCTAGTTTTAGATGTGAAAATAAGTAAATATGTCCTCCTCACTTTTTGTGGTAGGTTAATCTCTGCCCCTTATAATTTTAATTTACAGATTTTGTTTTGCTTGGGAACACTAAGACATTCTCATTTTTTTGTGACTTGTTGAGATGGGATGCTCCTGGTGTAATCCATGTCTTTAAAAATTCTCTTCAGTGCCCCAGGTTCTTCAGAGCTGCACAGCATTCATCGAGAGATATGGCATTGTGGATGGAATATATCGTCTCTCTGGCGTTGCCTCTAATATCCAGAGACTACGGTAAAACCTCATTTGGCATTTTCTTTTTCATTCCTATTGTGAGTTATTAAAATGAAATGATTTTAAAAAATTAGTCACATTGATAACCATAATTTTCAGTAATACAGTTTAGGTAAAGTAGATAATCATATCCATAGTGTTCTCTGTAAATGTTTTCCTGGATCCCATTTCTCTTCAGTTGTATTTGAAAACCATGTCCCCTTAACGTCTTCAATACTTCTATTTTGCCTCACTGCAGTATTTGAAGATTTACTACATTTTGAAGTTTGAATCCATGAAGACCATGAGAAATGAAAATTTACCCTGTAATAAATTATTCCTTAGTTCTTAATTAAAATCAACAAGTGAAGCATTCTGTTGAACCACCCTGGTAACCCATGAATAAATCTCACTTGATCAGGGTGAATGACTTTTAATGTCCTGTCAGATTCATTTTACTCGTGTTTTATTGAGAATGTTTGCTTCTGTATTCATCAGGGATATTGGCCTATATTTCTCTATTTTAGTGGATTTTTTTCCTCTGGTTTTAGAATCAGAATAATGCTGGCCTCATAGAATGAGTTTGGAAGTTTTCCTTCCTTTTATGTTTTTTGGAATAGTTTGAGAAGAATAAGTTAATTCTTCTTTACCTGTTTTTAGATTTCACCCTTGAAGCCGTCTGGTCCTGGAGACCAGATTTTTTGTTGGGAGATTTTTGATTACTGAATCAATTTCATTGCTAGTTATCAGTCTGTTCAAATTTTCTGTTTCTTCATGTTTCAGATTTGGTAGTTTATATGCTTCTAGGAATTTATCCATTTCTTCCAGGTTGTCCAAATTGTTGGCATATAGTTTTTCATAATATTCTCATAATTATTTGCATTTATACAGTGAAACTTCTTCTAATCTCCTTTGACCCCAGTGCTGTAGTGTATGCTCAAGTGTGTATGTCTTACGTATTCTACATCCTCTTCCCTTCTCAGAGACAAAAATAATGGTCTCCTTTAGATGAGCAATAGATATTTTATTTTTGCTTAGTCTCCCAGATTCTAGTCTATCCTCAATATGTTATTATCCTTTATTTTTCACTGTGGTGCATGGTAATTGCCATTATTCCACGCAGATTTTAGTATTCTAATTGACCACAGAGCTCATCTCTATTTTCAGGAATGCATGTTTGGAAAATACTTAAGTTGATTCTTGTGCTAAAGACAGTGTCAGTCTTAAGTATCAGATGCAGCAGATCTCATATTCATTCACATTGTCCACATATACTAATCCTCTAGGTTGTTAAGTAGACCCTTGCCTAAAGATGAATGTTAATTAAACTCCTGGAGAATGAGCCTCACCTGCCTTAGTATTCCAAACAGAACTTTCATTTCACTCACTTTACATTATAGATTTTGCTGGCTAGTCAATTTTAGTTAGCTAGAAGTTGCTTTGTATTATTTCTGGCTCCTTTACCTTCCTTCAGTAAAGTATTTCTGAACTATACTTCTTGTACCTGAGGGATTTCTTTACAGAGTTGCTCATGGACCAGCTGCCATTCAGCCCTAGTTTGCAGAATTGCCAGAATTTTGGATATTCAAACCATTAGAAATTAGGAATTGTGTTTTCAGTTTTCAGATCTGTGTTAAGAGCTGCTCATCTGTATGCATTTCAGAGATTGTCATCCATTTTAATTTTAGAGCTGTGCCCATAATTCATACTTAGAAAAATGCATGTCTTATGACCAGACATCCATTTACTGCTGAAGTCCAAATAGAATTTACGTAAAATATAATCATTTGAATAAAACATTAACTTTGCTTTCTGTTTTAAGCCCTATATTTGCTTTTTCTTCAATAAAATAATTTTGTTTTGTCTCTCATCTGTTAGCCATGAATTTGACTCTGAACATGTCCCCGACCTGACAAAAGAACCGTATGTTCAGGACATCCATTCTGTGGGCTCCCTCTGTAAGCTGTATTTTCGAGAGCTCCCAAACCCTCTGCTCACCTACCAGCTGTATGAGAAATTTTCTGTGAGTAAAGTCACTTTTAATCAAATTCTCTTTGGAGTTTCGCTCTGATGATTTTATTCAAAGTGTATAAGGGTGGTTTACATGAGTAAGAAATAGTTCTGTGACTAAAATATGTCCTTTAAAGAAAACAAAAAAGCAGTTATGCTAGCTAGTCCATAGTCTTCAATGTTTTCACATTTTCTTTCTTTTAGTTTCTAACTTTGATCCACTAATCTTATCACTGTTAATATTGGTTACCATAAAGTTTTAAAAAGTTATCTTTTAATAGATTTCGATGTCCACATAGTATGGAAACAAAGTTTACTTTCTTGATACTGTGTTTCCTTGTTGTTCAGCATGGAAGAGTAGAGTGAAACTGAATTGTAAGTGAAGAGCTTTAATTTTTACCAACAAAGACTATTGGTTTATTTCACATTGTGATTGTTGCAGGATGCTGTTTCAGCAGCAACAGATGAAGAAAGGCTGATAAAAATTCATGACGTCATCCAGCAGCTCCCCCCTCCACACTACAGGTAAATCATGTGTTCTAAGATATCACCCAAAAGTACAAGTCAGTTGATGCGAAGATTGGTTTTTTCCTTTGGGTTTTTAACTATTTAAATTTCCGTGGAGTTCTATATAAACTTCCATTTGTTCAAACATTGTGTTTGTCATTGTATCCCAAGGCCTGGCGTAGTGCTTGGCATCTGATAGGTGCTTAATAAATGTTGAATTAATGAATAAATAAATGAACAAATGGATAGTTGACTAAACCTGGTTTTGTTGTTTTCTTTGTCTTTTGAGTCACTGAGAAATATTGGGGCGTGTGATCACAAGTGTGAATATTTAACTTATGATTGCTTGAGTCCAAAATATAGACACAGTACTGGATTCCTGTTTACTGGATTCCTTTTATTCAGTCCTCTTTTCTTTTTCAAAAGATGTCCAAACTACATAGAACCACAGCCTCTAATAGGTGTCTCAGAATTCTTCCTCAGGAGACTCTCAGATGATCAACAGACCTGTTTTGGGGGTGTTTTGTAGGTTTTGTTCTTATTCATTGGTTTTCTTGTTGCTACTTTTTTTTTTAAGATTTTATTTATTTATTTGACAGACAGATCACAAGTAGGCAGAGGCAGGCAGAGAGAGGGAAGCAGGCTCCCTGCTGAGCAGAGAGCCCGATGCGGGGCTTGATCCCAGGACCCTGGGATCATGACCTGAGCCAAAGGCAGAGACTTTAACCCACTGAGCCACCCAGGCACCCCATGTTGTTGCTACTTTTTTTTTTTTTAAAGATTTTATTTATTTATTTGTCAGAGATCACAAGTAGACAGAGAGGCGGGCAGAGAGAGAGAGAGGGAGGCAGGCTCCCCGCTGAGCAGAGAGCCCGACGCAGGACTCAATCCCAGGACCGTGAGATCATGACCTGAGCCGAAGGCAGCGGCTTAACCCACTGAGCCACCCAGGCGCCCCTTGTTGCTACTTTTTAAGACTTAGTTTAATTTGTATATTAGTTTGGACTCTCAGAAATATTTTTGCTCATATCTGAAAAGACCAGAATAAAATTGAAGATGACTGCCGTTTAGTGAGAGAAAGAAAACAGTACAAACCATAGATGATGATATGCAAAAGATGATATGTGAAAGGCAAAGGTAAAATTTTAAAATTTCTGTTACTGGCAGAAAATTAAATGCAGTAGATGTTTTAGTAATACACAAATTAAATAATTTAATGCTTTCTTTTTCAAAATGACAGAGTTCATATATATATATATATATATATATATATTTTTTTTTTTTTTTTAAATTCAGCGCTAAATTTGGCACTAATCAACACTAAAATTTTTTAAAATTTATTTAAATAATCTCTACACCCAACATGGGGCTCGAACTCATAATCCTGAGATCAAGAGTCACACACTCTTCTGACTGAGCCAGCCACACACGCCTAAAGTTTTGGTGTTTTTTTTTTAAGATTTTATTTATTTCTTTGACAGACAGAGATTTCAAGTAGGCAAGAGAGGCAGCCAGGGAGGGAGAGGAGGAAGCAGGCTCTCCGCGGAGCAGAGAGCCCGATGTGGGGCTCGATCCCAGGACCCTGGGATCATGACCTGAGCCGAAAGCAGAGGCCTTAACCCACTGAGCCACCCAGGCGCCCCACAGGCCTAAAGTTTTTAATCAACATTAAAGATCAATCAACATAAAGCACTTTTTTTTAAGTCCACACTATAGCTGTAAATCATGATGATCAAGAGCCAAAAGGTAACTTAGCATTGACTCATTGTGCCATTAATGTGTGTCTTAAGAGAAATGTGAGGAAATTAAAGAAGTTCTTAAGGAGCCACTGAAGAGTAAAAAAAATACAACACAAAAGAGCTTTTGTGAAGGAAGCTCAAGAAATTCAGGTATTCAGGTATTCAGTCCTGAAAAAGAAGGTTTGAGGAAACAAATGTGATAATACACAGTTATTGAACAATATTTTAAGGAGGAAAAGGACTTTTCAAGTTACCAGAAAAAGAAACCTATTGCAGTATAACAAATATTAGCTTTGGTACATTTGAGTTTGAATTTGCAACCTCATCACTTCCTTCATGACCTCTCCAAGCATTAATCTCTGTATCTGTGAAAAGAATACTAATAATACCTTCTAAAGAGGATTTTTTTAATGTTAAAATGTGCGAATAAGTCTGGTCCTTAGTATTTTTTTTTTAATACAAAGCATAGCAAGACAGATGATTAGAATTAAGCCAAGACTTCTTGACTTGGTAGTTTTAATAGGAGGTACCATGTAAATATGTCTTTTTTCTCTAAATTAAGAAAAAAAAAGACCAATATAACATATATGTACATAGTTTTAAAAAGTCAAATGGTCTACATTGTTGCCAGTGAAAAATAGCAGTTTCCTGCCTCACAGCTCCCCTTTCTGATTTCTCCTTAGTTTCTGTTTCTGAATAACATGCTTATGTTTTTATTTCTTGATTTTTCATTTTTAGCTGTTATTTTTACCTTCCTTTTAAGTAAATGAAATTTAGCTTTCTTTACCCACCCGCCCTAATACCGCAAAAACACACATTTCCCCTTCTCTTGTCTTCATAGTCTGGTCTTGTCAACATTTGGAGTTAAATCAGTATTCACTGTCTGTGTTGTAATAACTTTGTTAACTGTTATTTACAAGCGCACATAATATATACTAGACTTCTGTTTTCTTTCTGGGTTAACTTTGTATGTGTTTGTGGAGCAGTTGCCCATTTTTGGTTTGCTAAGTTTCTGTTCACCACTAATTTATCCCTGAAACTCTCTCACAGAACTATATATGTTCTCCCAGAACTGTTTTTGTGTGTGTGTGTCCCACAGAAACATCTGTCCTGGAGCCTTTTATCCTACTACTCAGTCCCTCAGTCCAGGCTGATTGCTCTCTAGATCTACAACCCTTTCAACTCTTCCCCCTCATTTTGGAAGTTCTCTTCATTGCCTCCTGCATGAGTGGGATCCTTCTTTTTGGGGTGCCCTTGTCTGTCCTCCCTGCTGTGTAGTAGACTCTTCAGTAGCTTTCTGAGGAGAGCTATAAGGGAAGTAAATGTTTTGAGACATTGATATGGAAATGCTCTTATTCAACCCTTGCACTTGATTGATAACTATGGAATTTTAGTCTGTAAATAATTTTTCCCATAATTTTGGTAGTATCACACCCCTGTCATCTAAGCAGATATGCTGCGGTGATACCTGATTCTAGTCTGCCAGTTCTTAATATGACGCATTTTGTTTGTCTGTATCCTTTCTGGATGCTTTTACACTTAGAACATACCTAGTGTTCAGTTTTCACATTGACTTGTCTTGGAGTGGATTCTTTTTCTTTCTTTGCTGGGGGCACTTATTGGGGCTTTTCCATCAGGGAACTTCCAAACATTTTTCTTATTATTATCTCCTCAATAAGTTCTCATGGCAACTTAAACCCCAACCCTTTTCTCTATTCTCTTTCTAGATTTATTGTAGTTCTTAAACCAGTTCTTTCATTTCTTACCTTCTCTTTGTCAGTGTCCATGTACAGATTTCCTCCAGGCCATTTCTTTTTTTTTTTTTTTTTTTTAAGATTTTATTTATTTATTTATTTATTTATTTGACAGAGAAATCACAAGTAGACAGAGAGGCAGGCAGAGAGAGAGGAGGAAGCAGGCTCCCTGCTAAGCAGAGAGCCCGATGTGGGGCTCAGTCCCAGGACCTTGAGATCATAACTTGAGCCAAAAGCAGAGTCTTAACCCACTGAGCCACCCAGGCGCCCCCAGGCCATTTCTTGATTTAAAAGAAAATTATTTCCAAGAACTCCCATTCTTAATTCTTCTGAATGCTCCTACTTTATAGCATCCTTCTCTTACTGCATGGATATATTCTGTTCTCTCTATGAGAATATTACTGGTAATTGTAGGTTTTGTTTTAAATTGTTTTCTCCTTGTCATAGAATTTGTTCCTTCCTCATTTGGTGGCTCCACCTTTATCAAGACTGCAAAATATTCAACATATTTCATGGAAGCAAGAAATAAAATTTCTTTTTTTAAAAGTCATATTTTATAAGTGCAATAGCATTTAACTTCATTGTGAATTAAAATAATCTTGCATACTCAGATTAACACTTAAAATTGGCTTTAGGTAAGCTTAAAATTTAAATCATATTTAGTCAAAATGGTTTCAGGAGAGAAACCTATAGGCGAAACAACTTATAGTGTCTTAGACACCAATCAGGACATTTTACAGAGGGAATCAAGACTACTGGTTAATATCGTGGGTGAATTAAGAGAACTTCATTAAGAAGGGATATATATGGAGAAAGTGTAAATGCGTGTGCGTGTATGTGTGTATATGTAATAGAGAGTATGTATGTGTATATATCTTGTATGTATATGTTTCTCATATGGTAAAGTACATATGTCTGCTATGTATTTTATATTTTATATAAATAAATCTCCCAACATAAGTTTTATTTATATCTCTTTTCCCCTGTTGTGTAGTACATTTATGTTACCTACTATATATAATGTCTGTGTTTTATAGGTATTATAACGTAGGGACTTTGGAGCCAAATTATCTGTATGAGCTGTGTGACTTTGTGACTTTGGGCAAGTCCCTTTGCCTCTTAGGCTCAGTTTCATTGTTTGTTTGGTTTTTTAATATTTTATTTATTTATTTGACAGACAGAGATCACAAGTAGGCAGAGAGGCAGGCAGAGAGAGAGGAAGAAGCAGGCTCCCTGCTAAGCAGAGAGCCTGATGTGGGGCTCGATCCCAGGACCCTGGGATCATGACCTGAGCCGAAGGCAGAGGCTTTAACCCACTGAGCCACCCAGGCACCCCATCATTGTTTTTAAAATAGAGACTACTGGTACTTTTCTATTAGGATTATTAAGAATATTAAAAGAATAGCACTTAGAACAAGGCCTGTTCTATAAGTGCTTTTTATATGAGTTAATTACCCCTGTTGCTATTGTTATGTATATCTATGCATTTACGTTTTTATCTATAGTGTGAATGTATAAATTGTGTGTATATATACTTACATTCATATATATCCCTATAGAAGCAAGAAAATATTTTTTAATCATGTCAAATACAGTATTGATAGCATTTAACTTCATTATGAATTAAAATAACCTTGCGTAAACATTGGCTTTCAGAAAGCTTACAGTATATATTGATACATACAACTTTTCTGTTATATTACATTTATCTCCTTCCACTACATTCATCTTTCCTACATCATATATATTCTCCCTTATTATATAAATATAGATATTTCTCAATAATATATAGAAATTTCCTTTACTAATTTCATATGTAGCTTCCTATTTATCTGTTTAATCTTGAACATTATATACCTTTGCCTGCTATTTATTATATATTGTATATCCTACTAGATATCCTACTATATGTTCTCACTCTCTCTATATATATCTATATTTATGTAGATGTATATAGTATTGCCTACTTAAGTATAATCCCGCTAAAACACAAGCTCCTTGAGGTCATGAATTTTGTCTTGTTCATCACCGTATTCTCAGAATAGAACCTTGCACATAGTAAATGTTCAATAATATATACTGCATATATATTTTATATATATTATGCACCATATACTTTATAGCTTGCTGATACTATCTTCTGTATTCCTAATATATATTACCTACAGCACATGCCCACATGTTTTATATATATTGTTTTCTATAAATGTATCTCCTCTATATTATCTAAAATTCATTTTGATGTATCTCCTGCTATATGTTTTTATATCCTAGTTTCTTCTACATAATTTGAGTGTTAATCTCCTTTAATATATCTCTTTCCATCCAGATTTTTAAGATATTAATATTCACATTTCCCAGTTCCTCAAATGTTCTTGAAAAAACATGATTTTTAGTAGTGTTCTCTTACGTGAATGGGCTATATGTTATTTAACCTTTCCCTAATTTGCTTGTTTATTTTGTTTCTTAAATCCCACATA
This sequence comes from Mellivora capensis, assembly GCA_004024625.1. Taxonomy (NCBI): domain Eukaryota; kingdom Metazoa; phylum Chordata; class Mammalia; order Carnivora; family Mustelidae; genus Mellivora; species Mellivora capensis. The sequence continues at coordinate 105,200 of PISX010001935.1, read as the reverse complement.
TGAGTGAAATCATATATTACTTGTCTTTCCCTGACGTACTTCACCTAGCCTTTTATTCTTTAGCTCCATCCATGTTGTTGCAAATGGCAAGATTTCATTCCTTTTCTAGATGAAGAGTATTCCAGTGAATGCATACAACACCTCTTCTTTGTCTCTTCACCCACTGAGGGACACTCGGGCTGCTTCCGTAGTTTGGCTATGGTAAATGATGCTGTAATAAACATAGGGGTGCATATATCCCTTTGAATTAGTGCTTTTGTATTTTGGGGTAAATAGCCAGTAGTTTCATTATTGGACTGGAGGGTAGCTCTATTTCTAACTTTTTGAGGAACCTCCATACTGTTTTCCACAGTGGCTGCAGCAGTTTGCATTCTTTGGTGGCTTATTTTCCTCCCTCAGTTTTGAACATTACTCTGAGGACCATCCATTTACATGAATCTTTTTGGAAATCTAGATTTTTTTTTTCTGAATGAAGACCTGAAAATTCAATTCTTAGAAGTCAAAAGGTACTGAAAATTTTTCCCCAATATACAGCAATTTCCAAATTGTATTCTATGAAGATTTTTGCAGCTTGTACTCTGCTGAATATTAAAATGCTCATTTCATGGGACTCCAACTAAAATTCCCCATGAGCTTTTAAAAACATTTTTACAAATAGATAATGTAAATAAAATGCTATCTTTGGTTGTTTTGATTTGCATTTCTTCTAAAACATATTTCTGAAGTACTTAAATATTTCCCTTCCTTCATCTACCCCCCTCACTCAAAATAATAAAATTTTGCACATTTTCTAAACACATTTCTCAAGCTTCCCACCTTAATATTGTCTCCAGACCAGCCTCACTTCTGTATGTCTGTCTGTCTGTCTTTTGTATTTGCGTATGTATAGGAGGGACCAAGAAGTACCATTTGTACTGTAGAGCAGCTGGAGTAGATGATACTGAATGAGAGACTGGGGAGCCAAGCTGACCTTGATTTGAGACAGAACCTGAGCATGCATCGGCTTTCTCCTCCATAGTCTGGGAGGTGGTAGCACTGGGCAGGTCGGGCTGCTGTGGGAATTCACTGCGATCCCTGCAGAAAGCCTCTTGAGCAGTAACTCTGCTTTATCTGATTTAACTTGTGTTTATCTGATTAACTTGCGTTTAAGCTGTTTGTCTATGCCTCTTTACCCTCTTCGTCTATGCCTCTTGCTTTCTTTCCAAAAATGTTCTGCCCTGTTACTGCTCAAGTGCTTCTAGCTGCTGTCTGCTTTTTCTTTTCAGATTCACCATGGGCTCATCTTGGTCTTTGAGGCTCATATGCTGACCGCAATTGAATTTTCATTACTGTTGCAAATAACTGTCTCAAATTTCTGTCCCCTGTACATTGTTTTTAATAGTTTCAATCCCTGTACAAGTAGGTGGGGACACTTGGAGAGATGTAGGAGCTGCTAGGTAATACCTCTGTGTGTTTATCTGATTTTAACTTGTGTTTAAGCTGTTCGTCTATGCCTCTTTACCCTCTTTGTCTATGCCTCTTGCTTTCTTTCCAAAAATGTTCTGCCCTGTTACTTAATATCCACCCCCAGTATATATATGTGTATATTTGTATATGTGTATATGTATATATATGTATATGTATCTATGTATCTATGTATGTATAGTTGCTCAACTCTTCTCTCCCCTTGGTGCCCACTGCAATTTTTCTTTTAACCTTTTGGGCCTATGAAATACTGTTTTCTTTTATAAAAGAAAAGTTTAAATCTTCTTCTGTTAGTGTAGCTGCTGCAAGTAGAATAACATAACTTCATGATATCATTTGTCTAGGAACTAGTTTTTGTGGAAGATTTACTTCACTGGTGTCTTTGAAAGTAGATGTCTGACAGCCAGAAGCAAATATTTCTAAAGATTTTTAAAAACTAAGGCCGTTTTCTTGGAACCAGTCCTGTCAGAAGTGTTAATTTCTTACTGTGTCTACCTTAGATTTTTTTTCTTATACTCTGGAGATGTGATTACTGTATATAGAATATAGGATTCATAATATTCTCCTGACACTTCTGTGGCAATCATATTCAGATTAGATTCAGACCTAAGAAGCAACAACAAATTCTGTTGGAGTTTGTATGGTTTCTTTTTCTGTTTTTCTATTGAAATCTTAAAAATTAATTAGTAGGGATTTTATGCCCTATACTGCTACATACTGTTTCTTTTCATTAATATGTTACATTGCATTTTCCAGAACGCTGGAGTTCCTGATGAGACACTTGTCTCTTCTAGCTGATTATTGTTCCATCACAAATATGCATGCAAAAAACCTAGCAATTGTTTGGGCTCCAAACCTGCTAAGGTAAGTTGCATTTGACTTATGACCTTAAGTAGAACTAGTCATCTTAAATCAAAGTCTAATTTGTCAGTGTTCCTTGAGGACAGTTTTTAAAAGTAAAATTCATCTGCCGTTTTTATGAGCATCTCCCTGAAAGAGGCAAGTGGGGTTTAGCCAAAGTATTAAAGTATGCTTTCTTCCTCTGGTCTGTTTGTGGTTTACACGTTTAAAAAATAATAATAATAATGCCCTTTAAAGCTGCTGTCTCTAGGATTCTCTGATGGTAATGTTGGTTCTCCCACAGATCAAAACAGATAGAATCTGCCTGCTTCAGTGGAACAGCAGCTTTCATGGAAGTGAGAATTCAGTCTGTAGTGGTTGAATTCATCCTGAATCATGTAGACGTCCTCTTCAGTGGGAAAATCAGTGCCGTCATTCAGGACGGGGCAGGTATGGCTCACACAGATTTTGTTTATGAGGAACAGGGATAAACTTCCAAAGGCATGGAAAACTGCATTTCTCATCTCAGTTGAATAAATCTGTCTTTGGTAGAAAGCAGGTAATTTATGTCCACTTCTCAAAATGCATGGTCTAACAGTTACTTTGTGGGTGTTCAGTATTTAATGAATACTGCATTAGCCCTATTATGATCTAAGTTTATGACACATTAAAAAATATCCCGTGCCACCTATTATTGACGCATATAAAGTTATATAATATGGAACAGTGAAAGAAAAATTTTTTTTCCAAATCTAAGAGTGATAACAGGCCTTGCTTGGTATCTTTTAAGAAAGGAAAATAGTTATTACCTAAGGAATTTATATTTATATATGTGTCATTGTTAACATCCTGGTGTGTATCCTTCTTTTCCTCATCCATTATAAACCCCTGTTGTTTTGCCATTTAAATAAAAGAGCAGAGATAGGTAGATAGATGGAGATTGATGTACACACACACAGATTTATATTTTTTACCTATACCAAAAATCTTGACTCTTTTCATCGCTTTTCTTTCTTTCCAAAGCTTCTCTCTCAAGACCCAAGTCATTGCTGGTTTCCTCTCCGTCCACCAAGCTGCTAACATTGGAGGAAGCACAGGCACGAACACAAGCTCAGGTCAACTCTCCAATTGTGACTGAAAATAAATATATTGAAGTCGGAGAAGGACCTGCTGCGCTTCAGGGAAAGTTTCATACCATAATTGAGTTCCCACTTGAAAGGTAAAATTCATTAAATCCTCTTCAGTGATATGATTTTCATAGTCAAGTGTTTTTTTCTTTTCTTTTTTTTTATAGTTGTGTTCTAATACTATTATATTGATTTTGGGCTAGTCCCAGAAAAACCCATTCATTTGATTATAGGTGATAACTCGTAGGGAATGATACAAATGATTTTCAAAAAGTATTACAGCAGCATGTCATTTTTTAAAAAAGATTTTATTTATTTATTTGACAGATAGAGATCACAAGTAGGTAGAGAGGCAGGCAGAGAGAGAGGAAGGGAAGCAGGCTCCCTGCGAGCAGAGAGCCCGATGACCCAGGACCCCCGGATCATGACTTGAGCTGAAAGCAGAGGCTTAATCCACTGAGCCACCCAGGCGCCCCGCAGCATGTCATTTTTAAAGAAGGTGAAATTTATTATAGAGGGCAAATTGTTGGGAAAAATAATACACTTCCACCATATAGGATGTGCTTTTCTCTCTCAGATATGTTTTCTAGAAATTTATTTACAAATAAACTGGGGACATCTCGGTGGCTCATTTGGTTAAATATCTGACTTCAACTCAGGTCATGATCTCAGGGTCCTGGAATCAAGTCCTGTGTTAAGCTCCGCACTCATCCGGGAGTCTGCTTTTCCTTCTATCCCTCCCCTGCTCATACTTTCTCTCTCTCTCTCTTTCTCTCTCTCTCTCATTCAAAGAAAAAAAGAAATGGATTGGAATAACTTACTCAGGAAATAAAGAATGGATAATGACTTGTTTGACATTGGCTCCATATTAATTTTAGAATAGACCAATACTTCTTACAGTACTATCTCCCAACCAGCATCAAGAGATGAATGAACACTATTCCTCTGTGTGTGTGTTTGTGTGTGTGTGTGTGTGTGTGTGTGTGTCTACCACATCTTTATGCATTCATCTCTCTTTTTTTTTTAAGATTTTATTTATTTACTTGACAGACAGAGATCACAAGCAGGCAGAGAGGCAGGCAGAGAGAGAGGGGGAAGCAGGCTCCCTGCTGAGCAGAGAGTCCGATGCGGGGCTCAATCCCAGGACCCTGGGATCAGGACCTGAGCCGAAGGCAGAGGCTTTAACCCACTGAGCCACTCAGGCGCCCCTATGCATTCATCTCTTGATGGACACTTAGGTTGCTTCCGTATCTTGGCTATTATAAATAATGCTGCAGTGAACATATACTTTTCAAATTAATGTTTTTGCCTTGTTTAGGTAAATACCCAGAAGTGGAACTACTGGATCATATCGTAGTTCTATTTTTAATTTTTTGAGGAACCTCCACACTGTTTTCCCTAGTGGCTGCACCAATTTATATTCCCACCAGTGGCACACGAGGGTTCCCTTTTCTCCACTGCCTTACCAACACTTGTTATTTCTTCTCTTTTTCATTTTAGCCATTCTAACTGCTATGAGGTGGTATCTCATTGTGGTTTTAATTTGCTTTTCCATGATGATGAGTGATGCTGAGCCTCTTTTCATGTGTCTTTTGGCCATCTGGATGTCTTTTTTGGAAAAATGTCTGTCAAAGTCCTCTGCCTCAATCAGATTATCTTTTTGGTGTTGAATTGTATGAGTTTTTATATATTTTGGATATTAATCCTTTCTTGGATATGTCTTTTGCAGATATCTTCTCCCATTCAGTAGGTTATCTTTTGTTTCATATGTGGCTTTGTTGTGCAAGTTTTTTTTTGATGTAGTCTCAATTGCTTATTTTTGCTTTTCATGCCCTTCCCTGAGGAAACAGATTCAGAAGAATATTGCTACAGCCTGTGTCTGAGAACTACTTCATATATTTTCTTTTAGGAGTTTTGTGGTTTCAGGCCTTACATTTAGGTCTTGATTCTGAGTTTATTTTGTGTATGGTATAAGAAAGTGGTCTAGTTTCTGTGTTTTACATGTAGCTGTCCAGTTTTCTCAACACATTTGTTGAAGAAACTATCTTTTCCTTGTTGCATGTTCTTGCCACCTTTGTCATAGATGAATTGGCCATAGAAGCATAAGTCTATTTCTGGGGTGTCTTCTGTTCTGTTCTGTTAAACTATGTTTCTTTTGGAGCCAGTACCATACAGTTTCATCTACAGCGTGGTTTGACATCTGGGAGTGTCCTGCCTCCATCTTTGTTCTTTCTCAAGATTGTTGTGGCTGTTCAGGGTATTTTTGATTCCTTACAAAGTTTAGGATTTTTTTTTCTAGTTCTATGAAAAATACCGTTCATACTGTGATAGGGATTGCATTTGAATCTGTAGATTGCTCTAGGTAGTGTGGACATTTTAACAGTATTAATTCTTTCAATCATAAACATGGTGTATCTTTCCCTTTATATGTGTCATCTTTAATTTCTTTCACTAATGACTTATAATTTCCAGGATACAGGTGTTTCATGCCCTTGGTAAATATATTCCTAGATATTTTATTCTTTTTGATGCAGTTGTAAATGGGATTGTTTTCTTAATTTGTTTTTCTGCCAGATGTGTTAGTAGGGTAAAAAATGCAAAGTATTTCTGTATATTAATTTTGTGTCTGCAACTTACTATATTCATTCATTAGTTCTACTAAGTATTTGGTGGAATCTACAATTTTCTACATATAGTGTCATGTTATCTATAAATAGTGACAGCTTTACTTCTTCTTTGCCAATTTGGTTGCCTACTATTTCTTTTTTCTTTTCTTTCTTTCTTTCTTTTTTTTTTTTTGTCTGATTGCTGTAGTTAGCACTTGAGTACTATGTTGAAAGAAGATGGCAAGAGTGCATCCTTGTCTTGTTCTGATCTTAGAGGACAAGTTTTCACCCTTTTACCATTGACTGTGATGTTATCTGTGTGTTTGCTGTATATGGCCTTTATTATGATGAGGTATGTTCCCTCTCAACCCACTTTCTTGAGAGTTTTTATTGCGAACAGATGCTGAATTTTGTCAAATGCTTTTTCTCATCTGTTGAGATGTTCCTATAATTTTGATTCTTCATTTTGTTAATGTAGTGGACCATGTTGATTGATTTGCAAATATTGAACCATCCTCCCATCCCTGAAGTAAATCTCACTTGATCTTGGTAAATGATCCTTTTTCTTGGTAAATGATCCATTGAGTTCGATGTTGAACTCAATTTGCTAATATTTTATTGAGGCTTTTGCTTCCATGGTCATCAGGAATATTGGTCTGTCGTTTTCTTTGTTTTGTAGTGTCTTTGTTTGATTTTAGTGTCAAGGTAATGCTGGCCTTGAAGAATAGATTTGGAAACATTCCTTCCTTATTTATTTTTTTGGACTAGTTTGAGAAGGATAGGTAGTAGGTATTTCTTGATTTTTTTGATCCAAGATTTATTCTTTAATGTAAATGGAGTGAAAGTCCCTTACTGTTGTATTACTGTCAATTTCTCCCTTTGTGTCTGTTAATATTTGCTTATAGGTCTTCCTTTATTGGATGCATAGCTGTTTACAGTTGTTACAGCGTGTGGTTGGATTGGTTCTTTTTTATTACGTAGTACCCGCTTTGTCTCTTGTTGTCTCTTGTTACCGTCTTTGTTTTAAAGTCTGTTTTGTCTGATGTAGGTGTTGCTATCCCAGCTTTTTTTTTTTTTTTTTTTTTTTTTTTTTTTTTTTTTTGGTTTTTTTTTTTTTTTTTTTTTTTTTTTTTTTTTTTTTTGGCTTCCATTTGCATGGGGTATCTTTTTCCATTTTTTCACTTTACGTCTGTATGTGTTTTACATGTGAAGTGACTGCCTTGTAGGTCATGTTGTTTTATCCAATCACCCTATGACTTTTGATTGGAGCATTTAGTCTATTTACGTTTAAAGCAGTTATTGGTAAGTATGTACTTACTGCCATTTTGTTGTTTCCTGGTTATTTTTGTAGTTCTGTTTCTTTGTTCTTCTCTTGCTCTTTTTTCTTGTGGTTTAATGACTTTCTTTAGTGTTTATGCTTGGATTCTTTTCTCTTTTGTGTGTGTGTAGTTATTACAGGATTTTGGTTTGTAATCACTGTGAGGTTCATAAATAATATCCTATGTATATAGCAGTTCATATTGAGTTGATGGTCACTTAAGTTCAAACGCGTTCTAAAAACACTATGTTTTTACTCTCTCCTCTCCGTTTTATGTATATGGCATCATATCTTACTTCTTTTTATTTTTGAGTCCCTTAAGTGAGTTTTAAGATATAGTTGATTTTACTTTTTTCTTTTAACCTTCATACTAGTTTTATTTTTTTAAATATTTTATTTATTTATTTGAGAGCATGAAAGAGAGAGCATACAAGCAGGGGAGAGGCAGAGCAGGAGGGAGAAACAGACTCCCCACTGAGCAGGGAGCCTGATGTGGGACTCGATCCCAGAATCCTGGGATCATGACCTGAGCCAAAGGTAAATGATTAACTGACTGAGCCACCCAGGCACCCCATACTAGCTTTATAAATGATTGATCTACTATCTTTGTTTGCTTGTACCCGTGATATTTTTTCCTTTAATAATTTCTGTTCTAATTACGGCCTTTTCTACTCAAAAAAGTCCCTTTATCGTTTCTTGTGTGGCTGGTTTAGTGATGAATTCTTAAAACTTTTGTTTGTCTGGGAAACTCTTTATCTCTCCTTTGGTTCTAAATGATAGCGTTGCCAGGTAGAATATTTTTGACTGTAGATTTTTTTCCTTTTAGCACTTTGAATATATCATTTCACTTCTTTCTGGCCTGAAAAGTATCTGCTAAAAAAACAGTTGATAGTCTTTTGGGGTTTTCCTGGTATATAACTAATTGTTTTTCTCTTGCTGCTTTTAAAATTCTCTCCTTATTTTTAATTTTTCATGTTTTAATTATTGTGTGTCTTGGGGTGGACCACCCTAGGTTCATCTTTTGAGGGGCTTTTTATGCTTCCTGGACCACCTCAATATCTGTTTTATTCCCCGGGTTAGGGAAGTTTTCAGCTATTATTTCTTCAAATAAGTTTTCTGCCCCTTACCCCTTTTCTCCTTTTGGGACTCCCATAATGCAAATATTAGCATGCTGGATGTTTCCCAGAGGGCCCTTTACCTACCATCATTTCTTAAAATTCTTTTTTTCTTTATTTCTTTTTGGCTTAGGTGCTTTCTACTCCCCTGTGCTCCAGATTGCTTATCCATTCTTCTGCATATTCTGATCTGTTGATTCCCTCTAGTGTAGTTTTCACTTCACTTATTCTGTTTTTCAGCTCTGTTGATTCTTTTAAAAATTTTTTATCTCTTTGTTGAAGCTCTTACTGAGTCCATCCGTTCTCCTTTGAAGTCCCGTGAGCGTCTTTGACCATTACTTTGAACAGGCAAATTGCTTTTCAGGCAAATTGCCTATCTCTGTTTTGTTTAGTTCTTTTTCTGAGGCTTTGTCCTGTTATCTCATTTGGAACATATTCCTCCATCTCTTCATTTTTCTTTCTGTGTATTAGGTAGTCAGCTATGTCTCCTGGTCTTAGAGTGGTGGCTTTTTTAGAGGAAGGTTTTGTGGGGCCCAGTAGCGCAGTCCCTCCTGGTCATCAGAACCAGGTGCTCCTGGGATGTTCCCTGTGTGGGCTGTGTGTGCTCTCCTGTTGTAATGGGGCTGGACTGCTATGGGTGTGCTGGTGGGTGGGTATGGCTCTCAGTCCCACTGCCTGCAGTGATCAGCCATGGCCACGCTGGGCACACTGGTGGGCATAGCTGGACTTGAGTGCAGTCGTCTGAGAGGCCTGGCTTTGGCTGCTGCAGGGTTGCTGGTGGGTGGGGGCAGCCCTCACTGCATGGTGTGCTGGTGTGCTGCTAGGCAGGGCTGCCACCTTCCTTCCCTGGGGCAGGAGTTTCCTTGAATGGGCTCCATCCTGACCATGGCTGCCTACTAGGTGTGGCAGGAGCCACTTTGGAGGGGCGCTTGCAGGGACAGGTGGGTTGAATGGGGCTGGTCTGAGGGGAACCCTGGCATGGGGCAGACGGTGCTAGTAAGGTAGATAGATGGTGTCAGAACTGGCTCCTGCCAGTGTTGGGCCAGCTAGGCTGAAGGAGGGCAAGAAAGTTGATGCCTACCAGCATTTCTGTGATTTCTTCAAAAATTTCTTTATAGTGTAGCAGTCAAGAGAGCAGATATTTGGATATGTGTGTATCTGGGTTCCAACCCTGACTCCATCATTTACTAGTTTTATAATATTAAGGAAGTTACTTAAACTTAGTGTCATAATTTCCTTGGCTGTAACCTGAGAATAATAGTACCTACCTTGTACAGTTATTTTTATTTTCAATGAGCTACTACATAAGACATCACAGTGCCTGGCATTCAATTTATGTTAGTTATTATTTGTAATACTTTTCCTTTTTGGTTTAATTCTATTTACTCAACACACAAAACTTTTCTTTAACTCTTTTATTTTGGAGTTTTAATAATTCCTACTTCCAAATATTTCTTATTCTTACTTATTTCACTGATTGTGAGGTCAGATCTAAATATAAAAATCTGTATAAAGATTATCTTTGTGACTAGCTATTAATACTCAAATCTATACATTTTATTACCTTGTCATGCTTTAGCTGTACAGTTCAGCTGTGCTGTATAGACTGTGCTGTATACTACACACACATGTGCTACATGTATGCACACATGCATTGGATGTGTGTGCTACATGCATGACACAGCAGATGCACGTGCTATGTGTATGCACACATGCGGCGGCTATGCATGCTACATACATGACACAGCGGCTGTGTGCTACATACATGACACAAGTGGATGTGTGCTGTGTACATGACAGCGATGTGCATGCTACATGCATGACACGGTGGACATGCGCTACACGCATGACACCATGGATGTGTGCTACATACATGACACAGCGGATGTGTGTGCTACATGCATGACACAGTGGATGTGTGCTACATACATGACAGAAGCAGGTATGTGTGCTACATGTTTGCACACAGGCAGTGGATGTGTGATACACAGGTACTGTTCCAGCTGTGCCCTCTCTAGGCTGTTGGGTTCTTTCCATCATTTGTTCATTTCCTCTAAATAAAGACAGCCCCTTGGATATCTTAATACAGACTACTTTCTCTCTCTTAGGAGGAGGCCTCAAAACAAAATGAAAAAATCTCCCGTGGGCAGCTGGCGTTCCTTTTTCAACTTGGGGAAATCATCATCTGTTTCTAAGCGGAAGCTGCAGCGGAACGAGAGTGAGCCTTCTGAGATGAAAGCCATGGCTCTGAAAGGTTGGTGCTCTCTGCTGTTCTGTGCTGTGCCGTCAGAGCAGCTGGCATGGCCACTCCACACCCCTCCTCTTGGCCGGCTGTCGTCACGCTGCGCACAGGTGCCCAGTATGTTGTGACGGTGTGCGTCAGCACAGTGTGTCCACAGCCATGGTGCTGGCCGCTAGTTGTCTTCTTCCACCAGTTCTTCATCCCCAAATGCGGACATAAATATGCAGGGAATATGTGGAAATGCCCAGTTTCTTGTGGAAACTGCAGATTATGTATAGTGTGGATGTGATTGAAATTCTTAACATAATGGTTGTGTGCTGTTAATTAAAAAATGACTGCTATGGGGTTTAATTTTTATTAATCTGTATTTTTATATATTTAAAGTGTGACAAAACCATGTTTTAACATGCTTTTTAAGTTTTGAACTCTTATAACCAGGGAATTGATCTTTTTTATGGGATAACTCATTGGTGAGAGTATCTTACTGGATCAAGTAAATCTATTACTGTTGTTGCGAATACTACTCTTAAAAAATAATTTAAAAACCATGATATTAACAGCTTCTGAATCTAGGAAGGACAATAGTACTTGAATGTTAGAAATATAATGTTCAATTCATTTAATTCATCATTCATTCAGTTTGCAATCATGTATTAAACATGTGCTAAATATTTAGATAGCAGCCTGTCAGATAGAAAACTAAGATACTGCCCCTGCCTTCAGAGACCTACTTGGGAAACTGTTTGTGCAAGAAAATAAATTTCATGCAGAGTCATACCAATTGAAATAGGTATTTGTGTAAGGCATTTATGGTAGGACTTGTCAGTTCCTAGGGGGAAGAGGGCTAGTGATTAGAAATCTACCCCATGACTTGAGTTTTGAAATATAAATAAAGATTCACGTGATCACCAACTGAGAAGGGCATTTCTGGAAATGGGAGTACAGTGTGTGCTAGTGTGTAATCAGGGAACGTGGCTGCGTAGATCATGGTTCAGAGAGAGGTCATCAGGGGCCTCCAGTGCTTGCCAAAGAGTTTTGGTTTTGTTCTTTGGGGGTTATCCTGTGGCTTTAATATGTAGCATGGTTCTGTGTAGGGTTTAGAGAGAGGACTTCAGCAGCGGTACAGGGAATGTACGAGGAGAGAGAAGCCTGGACACTGGATGGTAACTGTCCAGTTACAGGTGGATAAGAGATAGTTACAGGGGGACAACCGAGGAACAGTGAGTGTCTGGGGTACACAGTGGCAGTAGACGTGGGAAGTAGATTTGAGAGACATTTAGGAAGCAGAATCTACAAGCCTGGGTGACCAAATGATTGTGAAGGATGAAAAAAAAAGAGGAGTAAAGATAATTTTCAGGTTCTGATTAAATGATTAGGGAGGTGGCAGTGCCATCATTCGTGTAGGGAGTAGCAGTTTGGAGAAGTGATGTGTTTATTGTGGACATAGTGAGTTGGACATGCCCAAGAGGTGATCAGTAGTATGGGTCTGGAATTCAATAAAAGAGTTTAATATAACTGGAAATACAGATTTGTAAGTCAGCAAACCCTAGAGATAGAGTTTATGGGAGAGCCTGTTGAGTGAGAGAAGCAGGTTGAAAACTGAATCTGGAGAAAAGCAGTGTTGGAAAGACCAGAAAAGGCACAGTTGTCATGAAAGTAAGAAGAAATGATTAAAAGGATAGGCAAAGAACAAAAGAGATGAGCACTGTCCCTAGAAATAATGGAGGAGGGGTTTAAAGAGAAAGCATCACCAGTGTTGAGTAGTGCTGGGAGGCCAATGAGGATGATATTTAACAAATAAGATTGAACATATGTAATCAAGACACTGTGTTAGGTTCCTAGGACTTCCATAACAGAGTGCTCCAAATTGGGTGACTTAAAACAACCAGTTTATTTCCTCACAGTACTGTAGGCTAAAAGTCTGAAATCAAGGTGTCAGCAAGGCCATGTTCCTTCCAAAGGGTCCAGGGAAGAATCCTTCCTTGCCTCTTTTAGCTCCTGGTGGCTCCCAGCATTCCTTGGCTTGTGGTGGCATCACCCCAGCCTCTGCTTCCATCTTTACTTGGCCCCTCCATCTCTCTGGGGCCTCTCTGCTGAAAAGGACACCCTGAGTGGATTTAGGGCTCACCGTAAATCTAGTGTGATAGCATCCTAAGCCATCATGCTGGTCTTTAGAAAATAAAAAAGAAAGATGTTTTAAAATTCATCTCTATTCTCAAGTTGATAATCCTTTAGAAAAGAGATTTTTCACACAGGAAACCATGTGAAAACAATACAGCACCTTATTCAATATGCTGCTTAAATTGAATATGTACAGCTATTCACCCTTGGAAGTTTAAGTATGGGTAGAGAAGAACGCTGTTACTTTCTCTACATATGTAGCAGTAGCAGTGGATAAAACCTCACACGGTTTGGTTTAATTCTTCAGGTGGCAGGGCAGAAGGAACGCTCCGTTCAGCTAAAAGTGAAGAATCCCTTACTTCTCTCCATGCAGTCGATGGTAAGACTAAAAGCATTGGTTGTTTTATTCCGTATTTCATAAAAGAACACAACAATCGAGTATATTTGATAAATACATATATACTAAATAGGCTACAGACTACCACTCCCAGACAATAATCATATCTTCCCAGACAATAATCACATCTATTTCGTACTGTCCATCGATGTCTTCATATGGTACCAGGCTCTAATCTCTTCACTGTTGACATGATTGCTGTTCAGTGTACCTAAAAATAGGTAACCACTTATATTTATTAAAGCCCAGTGGAAAATGATGTTATTAGTATTTCTTTCTTTAGATTTCATGAAAGCAAAATATTACAAAGTATAAGATTAAGCAGTTGTTTTTTTTTAAGATTTTATTTATTTATCTGACAGACAGAGATCACAAGTAGGCAGAGAGGCAGGCAGAGAGAGAGGAGGAAGCAGGCTCCCTGCTGAGGGGCTTGATCCCAGGACCCTGGGATCATGACCTGAGCCTAAGGCAGAAGCTTTAACCCACTGAGCCACCCAGGCACCCGAGATTAAGCAGTTTTGATATTCACATCAGTAGTCTTTTGTCTTGTAAATGGTTTAACCTGACATTAGATTTCATAGACAAGATTGAGTTTAGGCAGCCCTCATTATCTGAAGATGGGATCCTCTGTACAAGGAGAAGAAAACTTAGATGTGAATCCTCTTAAAAAGGGGACCAAAATTTTAGTAAAGAATATAAAAAGGTTTGATTGCAACTTGACAAACAAAACTAAGAATTATGAAAATAAGGGGTTTTTTTAGCCCCTAATTAGCAAAAGTCGGGTTATAGTTGTAGTTATGTACTAATTTTAGAATGAACAAAGGATTACTTCAATTGGAAGGAGATCTAACTTTTTTGACAAAACCTTGTCATAATAGTAAATACGACATCCTTCACTTTATGTTTGGCTTATGCAGCAGGATTGTAAAAAAGGCCTTTTCTACAAAAATAACCGAGAGCTAAACTGATTTCCCATGGGCTTTTCTTCATCTGTTGATATCGGGATCATTTTTTTTTGAGGTACCCTGGGGTGTCATCGTCCTGGTCGACTTTCTCATCTTCATTTATTAACTCTTCTAACTGCCAGATCCTCAACGACCGACAGCTCTGCTTATTTCAAGAAATCCTCACACATCCCTTTATTTGGGTGTCTGACATCTTAAGGGTTTTCTGGGATTTTCCATTTCACTACAGTTAAGAGAGTGGTTCATAGATACGATGAAGTGGGCTGGGTAGATGCCAGGATTAAACAGAAAATAACGTTTTAGTAGAGATTAATTGTATAAGTAGTCAACACATTAGTGAACGTATTTGGGTTAAGGCAATTTCTGCCTCTTTAGAGCACATTTTCACCATGGTGATTCTAATCGTTAAAATAGAATGCTGAGCTTGAGGACTTCTGTTGTCAGTTGGATGTGTAGCAATATCATAAAACTGTGATTGAAGGACTCTGCCTGAGAGACTTAAACCCTATTCTTATTAGAGGAAAAAAAGAAATTGTTCTAAGTATCTGAAAAGAACCCTATAGCAAGTATGTGTAAATATTTTATGGAATTGTAGAGATTTTTTAGTTGACATATTTACTTTTCAGAAGTGTAGGTGTTAGGAGGATTTTTCCCCACCCAAAAAAAAACAAAAAGAAAACCCTTTTGCTGTGGGATATCCAAAGTACTATTTAAAGTGTTTAATTCTATCTTAGAAATCATACATGAGATCAGTCATAAAATAAGACAAAAAGAAAGAAATCTTGCCCAAAGTCCCAATGTTGGACTAGTAATAGAATCCAAGAGTTCTGAGTTCTTTTTCCTGTTGAAACCATCAAAGGCTGCATTCTCCCCTGATGATATCAGATGTCTTTGTTATTTAGCATTTGGTTCAGACATTCCGTCCATTTGCCCCAAGGGACAGTTTCTGGAAAGAAGATGAGAAGTAACATTCCCTTATGCTGTCGTTGTGCACTCCTGCTGTCCTAAGTAGGTGACTTTTCATGGTATGTGTATTATGTGTCCTAGGCACTCATACTCTGATATCCGTTTTTGCCAGGTGATTCCAAGCTGTTCCGACCCAGAAGACCCAGGTCTAGCAGTGATGCACTGAGTGCCTCTTTTAACGGAGAAATGCTGGGGAACCGCTGTAATTCCTATGATAACCTGCCCCATGACAATGAGAGCGAGGACGAGGTGGGGCTGCTGCACATTCCAGCTCTGATGTCTCCTCACGCAGCTGAGGATGTTGACTTGAGCCCGCCGGACATTGGCGTGGCCAGTCTGGATTTCGACCCAATGTCATTTCAGTGCAGCCCTCCTAAACCCGAATCAGAATGTCTGGAGAGTGGAGCTTCCTTTCTAGATTCATTAGGATACTCCCAGGAGAAACTAAGCTTCAACAAAAAGGATGCAGAAGCTGGTGGTAGCCAGTCTCAGACGCCAGGAAGCACTGCAAGTTCTGAAGCTGTCTCTCCTCTTCAGGAGAAACTGAGTCCATTCTTTACCCTGGACTTGAGCCCAACGGAAGAGAAATCATCCAAGCCATCCTCATTCACGGAAAAGGTCGTCTACGCTTTTTCTCCAAAGATTGGACGGAAATTAAGCAAATCACCTTCTATAAACATATCTGAGCCAATTTCAGTGACTCTTCCCGCCCGGGTATCAGAAGTCATCGGGACCGTCTCAAATACAGCAGCTCCGAATGCATCTTCTCCAACCTGGAGCAAAAGTGTAGAAGACAGTGAGGCCATAAATAGATCCCCCACTCAGGTAGTAAAGATGAAAACCAGTGAGAGAGACGCCCAAGGAGGATGTGAGTGTGAAGTCCAGCCCCTAGAGCAGGGGGCTGCTGCAGAAGTAGAGTCGCCAGGGAAAGAGGAGCCGGTCGTCGCGGGCAGTCAGAGTAAGGCTGTACCTTCTGGACAGACTCAGACAGGTACCATTTGTTTTCCTCCATTCTTTCCTTAAGCTAAGAGGGATCTCCAGCCCTGTGTGCCATCTGTGCCTTTTAAGAGAGAAATTTACTCCACAGCTAGCCTTTAATCAAAGAGAATGTTTTTCTGGGTGTTGCTGATGGCTCAAAGCCCTAAGTTAAAATCAATCAAACAGAAATTCCCCAGAGGGCCAATGGTCCTGCTTCAGACCTTCATAATGTCCCCTTTTGTCTTTGGACAGTCAGAATTCCTGGATAATTTTTGCACAACTTCGTAGCTCTTGATTTTATTTTCTAATAAAAGATATTATAGCCTTACAAGTTAACCAGCCAGCCTACACCATCAGATGTAAAAACTATCCTTAATAACAATCTGCAGGCACTTGAAGCTTGTTTTCTAAGCAGTCTTTTCTGAGCCAGATGAGGGACCTGCTTTTCCCCCCCATCTCTGTAGCAATTCAAGAGGAAATTGCAATCTTTAAACACTTGGTTTCAGTTTTCCTTCTGAACCAGATGTGTTTTCTCCAGCATTTGCATGTGGGACGGAAGATCATGGATTGCCGTTTTGAAAAATGGAAGGAGCCTACTTTTTAGTGATCAAATGGGGAGTGTTTGGCTTTCCGTATAGGATAACACAAGCTACCTTTTCACTCTCATTTTTTTTCCCAATTTCCCACCAGGAGCAGTTACCCATGACCCCCCTCAGGATTCCGTTCCTGTCAGTTCAGTCTCTCTTATCCCACCACCACCGCCTCCGAAAAACGTTGCCCGCCTGTTGGCGCTAGCGTTAGCTGAGTCTGCGCAGCAAGCCTCAACCCAGTCACTGAGGAGACCGGGGACTTCCCAGGCTGCTTACACAAATTACGGAGACATAGCAGTGGTTGCAGCAGAAGAGAAACTGCCTAGTTCCTACTCTAGCGTTACTCTAGATAAAGCCTATTTCCAAACTGATAGGCCAGCAGAGGAGTTCCATGTCCAGAACAGTGTATCTGGGAACTGTGATCAGCCTATTCCGGATCCGGCAGCCACTGGGAATCCTACCCATGCCAGTGCAACGGAATCTGGGGAACAGCTCCACCAGGCCGACTTCCCAGGGAATCATCCACATCGAACCTATTTACCTGGGGACCCAGATAAGGCCAGAATCACTTCAGTTCCCTTAACAGACTCTAAGTCTGATGATCCCCTGAGTTTCCCTGAAGACCAGTCTGGGAAGACTAGTATGCCAACTGTCTCCTTTATGGATCAGGACCAGTGTCAGCTTCATTTCTACAGTGGAGATCAACCTCCTTCGTATCTTGGTGCAGGTGTGGATGAACCCCATCATCACCCTTCAGAACTTGCAGACAAATCGCCCACACCTAATTTGCCTCGGGACAAAAGCTACCCTCCTTCTGGGTCCCCTGAAGAGAATCCCAGCACGGCCGCCATGGCTTACATGACCGCTGCTCCGGCAACAGCCGAGATGAGCACCAGGGAAGCCAGCTGGGATGTGGCTGAACAAGCCACTGCAGTTGATTTCGCCACTGCCACCCTTCAGCGCCCTCCGAGAACTAATCGTCCTCTCCCACCGCCTCCTTCCCAGAGATCAGCCGAGCAGCTGCCGGTCATGGGGCAGGTACAAGCAGCCGCCAGTGTGGGACTGAATAATTCCCACAAGGTAAGAAGGGGAGGGAGTTGGGGAGATGAAATGTACTTTTTCCAAAGGTATGTCGCTTTTCAGCAGGGTGTGCTGTTCCCTTTGAGTCAGATAGGACATTTATCTGAAGTCCTTTGGCAGGTTCCATGAAACCTTTCCTGTCTGAGGTTGGACCTGCCTTTGCATTGATGCCCGTTTTTCTCTGAGAAAGGGGCAGTCATTCAGTGATTCTAGTTTATACCTGCGGCCTTTTCTTCCTAAAGCATCCGGGTAGTTTCTTTGTAGAACTATAAGGAGCTCATGATCAAATGCGTCAGACTGGGCTTCAGGTGTCAGGGCTGTGGGTTGGTCCCCACACTCCCTTCCCAACTCCCATCACTGACTCAGTGTGACTTTGGGCAAGTCATTTTTAACTCACCCTCTGCCAGTGATTCACATCTGCACGGTGAATGTGCTTTATTTTCAACACATTTGGAAGACTTTCCGCCTTGCAGACTTTTTAGAAATGTAAGAGCTGACAGTGTTTTAGGTCACTTTGTTATTTCCGTAGCATAAGCCAGCAGGTTGTTTTCTAATCAAGCTTCTGTTTTGATGAGAGAATACTGGATGCAGAAAGCTAAGATTTCTTTCTAACGTTCTCAGATTTTAGAAAAGTGCCCCACGTGCTTTGTGGTCACCTTGAACCAAAAGGACTTTGCTATCTAGACTTGAGTGGAGGACGCCATCTCCAGCAGCTGCCTCTCAGGGATGGCACATTTGCAGCCTTGCTGTGAGGGTCATGTTTGGCGTCAGCTGCTGTGGACCAGGGTGGAGTAGAGGGTGGGGAGCGACAGGAACCGATTGCTCTGAATGGCCTTTGGACCAGTGTCACTACGTGCAGCTGTGAGTCACTTCACAAATCTCTCCAGCTGGAATCAATTCTCTTTGCTTACAAAATGTGCTTGGTGTTGAGACCAGTGGACTAGGTGTATGTCTTTAAGCTTGACTATACTTTACGCCTCTCTTTTGGTCCGGACACTAAGATGCTGACACTAAGCCTCGCCTCACATTTAAAGCCTGTCACAAATTGGAACCGTTTCCCAAACACGGCCGTGGCTCTTGCACCAGGTGGCAGCACAGACTGCTTCCAGGCCGTGTGGGCAGATTGGCCTCCTGTCGTGTCCCGCGCAACCACACGGCTTGGGGAGTTTCAAGCGACCACCCAGATAGCCTCAACTTGTGGGTTACAGATTGAATAGTAATTGATTCCAAGCTCATGATATAACTTGTCTTTCAATAGGTTCAAGTAGTTCCAGCTCCAGAGAGACCCCCTGACCCCAGAGCCACGGACGACCCCGCACCGGTCCTTGTCAGTGACGGCGGCGCAGCTGCTCAGTGCCCTGTCTCCGCCCCTGCTCTCCAACCGAGCCTTCCCGAAAAGGTGCGGGATGGTGCCAGGGCCCCACCGCTGCATCTGCGCGCCGACTCTGTCCCCGTGTACTCCTCCTGTGGCTTCCCCATGCCAGTTCCTCCCACCAGGACGGTGGAGAGTAAGATCGCCACTGCCCTCCACTCCAGCAGTGCAGATGCTCCCAGCAGTTCCGGTTACCATCCCTTTGTCACCGCTTCCTCGGCCTCCGTGGATGACGGTCTGCCTCTACCACTTCCCGTCCCACAACCTAAGCACGCTTCACAGAAAACGACTTACTCCACCTTTGCCAGGCCTGATGTCACCCCTGAACCCTTTGGGCCAGAAAACTGTGTGCATTTCAGTATGACTCCCAACTGCCAGTACCGTCCCCAGAGCGTACCTCCACATCATAATAAATTGGAGCAACACCAAGTGTACGGTGCCAGATCAGAGCCACCAGCCTCCATGGGACCTCGTTATAACACATACGTGGCCCCGGGAAGAAGCGCGTCTGGACACCACTCCAAACCATGCAGCCGAGTTGAGTATGTATCTTCTTTAGGCTCCACAATTAGGAGTAGCTGTTACCCTGAAGATATTCCCCCGTACCCTACCATCCGGAGGGTACAGTCTCTCCATGCCCCTCCATCTTCCATGATTCGCTCTGTTCCCATTTCACGGACAGAAGTCCCCCCAGATGATGAACCAGCCTACTGCCCAAGACCCCTGTACCAATATAAGCCATATCAGTCCTCGCAGGCCCGCTCAGATTATCACGTCACTCAGCTTCAGCCTTACTTTGAGAATGGTCGGGTCCACTACCGGTATAGCCCATACTCCAGTTCTTCTAGTTCCTATTACAGTCCAGAAGGAGCCCTGTGTGACGTGGATGCCTACGGCACGGTACAGTTGAGGCCCCTCCACCGCCTACCCAATCGCGATTTTGCCTTCTACAATCCTAGGCTGCAAGGAAAGCACTTGCACACTTATGCTGGTTTGCTCCCACGTCCCCGGACCAACGTGACTGGCTATTTCTCTGGTAATGATCACAATGTAGTCAACATGCCTCCAGCTGCTGATGTAAAGCACACATACACATCGTGGGATCTCGAGGACATGGAAAAATACCGAATGCAATCCATCCGGAGAGAGAGCCGCGCTCGGCAGAAGGTGAAAGGGCCTGTTATGTCCCAGTATGATAACATGACCCCAGCCGTGCAAGATGATTTGGGCGGGATCTATGTCATCCACCTCCGTAGTAAATCAGATCCTGGGAAAACTGGACTTCTCTCGGTGGCAGAGGGAAAGGAGGGGCGGCATCCAACCAAGGTCGTCAGTCCTGAGGGAGAGGACCGCTTCTATAGAAAGCATCCAGAGCCAGAGTTCGATAGAGCCCACCACCATGGAGGATATGGCAATGGACCGCCCGAGAAACCCACTCTCCCTCAGAAGCAAAGTAGCCTCAGGAACAGGAAGCTTCATGACACGGGTTGTAGTCTCCCTGAGCACAGGGCCCACCAGGAAGCAAGCCATAGGCAGTTATGTGAATCAAAAAATGGGCCACCATACTCACAAGGAGCTGGCCAGTTAGATTATGGGCCCAAAGGGATTCCAGACACTTCTGAGCCGGTCAGCTACCATAACTCCGGAGGGAAATATATTATATCGGGGCAGGAGTCTCTCAGACTGAACCACAAAGAGGTGAGGCTCTCCAAAGAGCTCGAGAGGCCTCGGGCTAGGCAGCCTCCTGCCCCAGAGAAACACTCCAGAGACTGCTACAAGGAGGAGGAGCACCTCCCCCCGTCCGTAGTCCCACCCCCGAAACCAGAGAGGAGTCATAGCCTGAAGCTCCATCATACTCAGAACGTGGAGAGGGACCCCGGTGTGCTGTACCAATACCAAACACATGGCAAGCGCCAGAGCAGTGTGACTGTTGTGTCCCAGTATGATAACCTGGATGGTTACCACCCCCCACCTCAGCACCAGCGAGGAGGCTTTGGAGGAGGAGCAGTGGGAACCCATGTGCCCTCTGGCTTTCCCCACCTGCAGAACAGGACATATGCTACAGCTTTGGGCCAGGGGGCCTTCCTGCCCACAGAGTTGTCTTTGCAGCACCCTGAAACACAGATTCATGCAGAATGAGCCCTGGAGCAATAGAGTTGAAGCAGCCTCTGCTGGACAGTGGACTGTTCTATTTTTTTCAGTAACCAAAAAGATTAAAAAAAAAAAAAAAAAAAAGCTACAATCCTCCCCTCCCCGACCACATTAAAAACAACAGCAACAACCAAGAAAAATCACCATCTTTTTCCTCTTCCCTGCTTCATCACCATCTCTTCCATCTCTAGGCTGTGATTTTTTGTCATTAAAAGAGATCTGAATGATTGTAAAGCACTGTGTTGAAAACCTAGTGAAGAAATTTGTCACAGACCATACTTGCCATATGGGGCTAATGTGTCAGAGCCTGAGGACTGCCTTTAACTGAATTTGAATTTAACCTTGTCCTTCTTAATATTTGCCTCATAGCGCAAAGCGGTTTATGTCTAGTTCCTGGTAGGCTTTTGCATTTCTGTTGCATTTCTACTAACTTTCTCAGTAGCCATGCAGCTTGCCCAGGTCGACACTTGGTTTTTGTCCCTTATTCTCCCTGACTTTGAAGGGTTTTGTGCATTAAGTTACAGTGGAGAAAAACTTCTCCCTTATCCTTCAGTTGGGTCTGTCAGACAATTAGCACATTATAATTTTAAAAATAATAATAAAGGAATGAAGACTTTAAGCATCTAATAAAGACCCATCATAAAATGTCAGGCCATTTAGATCCAGGCTGAACCATGTTCTCTACAGTCTTACTTCTCAGAGTCGTTCCTCGCAGTTCGGTGGGCAGGCTGACGTCAGCTGCAGAAGGGATTCTAAAGTCAGGAGTAAAGAAACTTCCTAGGCAGAAGTCTGTGAACGTTGTTAGCACTGTAAAACCCTGTCAGTGCTTCTAACATGTTGCCTGCCTTCAGTTATTTTTTTTTTCCTCAATAATATTTGGTAAATAGTAATCCTGGTAAAACATTTCACACCATTTGTTCTCCTAAAGCAACTTTTTTTTTTCTTTTTCCCAAATTGGGGTGGGGGAAAAAAACCCAGCATGACTTGACTGGATAAATACACATAATTTATCATGATCACACATTTACGTGTTAATTTTTGTTTCTGAACCAGAGTACAGGTTTCTTGGGGACTGTTAAAGAGGCTGTGAATTATTTGTTAGCCGAAAGCGCCTACAACAGTTTCACTCCGCACACCGCCCCATCTCAGCAGTCAGAATCCCGGGCTGTGTCCGTGCGCTCACAGTCTTCCTGTAATTGCCATTTTTACACCAGCATTTCAGGTCTAGTCCTTACAAGCCCGTGGGCATGTTACATGTGTGGAATATCCTGGACTTCCTTTTGAAAGTAACGTTCGGGTCGGACAGCTATCTGGCCTGACTCCACTCTCATCTCCTCAGCAGCACCCCCTCCCCCCGCCCCAACAACGTCCACACCAGACCGACCAGGCCGTCCTGTATTTACAAACGAGTTTAGATTGTCCTTGCATTCCATAACTCTCAATCATACTTGAGTTTTATACATTCACATGTTTTAAAAGCTCAGTTTGTAGAAGACACTAGGAGAATTTCGTTCCATTTACTGGATGATTGCTGCTCTGGCTTTTTAAAACTTGGAATTAACTTTTCTTTAGAGCAAAGGAAGAAATCTTTTTAAGAGGCTAAATTCATGCTGCTATTATTGCTGTGAAGTTGTATAAAGATTAGGATTCATGCCAGTTCTTTTTTTTTTTAATTTAAAAGAAAATCATGTGATTGCATTTTAAGGGTTTATATTTAGAAAAAAATAGTTTTAAGGACACATTTATTTATATGTGGAAATACTCTATAAGGTTTTGTTTTGTCTCCCCAGATTTGATGAGAGGAATTCCTTCAGTAAAGATCACGGTAGCAGTCTGGACATACTGACCCGTGAAAGATCTGTGGGCATGTCTCTCCATCAAGCACGCAGACCCAATGGGCAGAATCACAGGGTTAGGAAACCTGATAGGATATTTCCTTTTAGCACAGAAACACATCAGGTGCTACATACAGG
The DNA here is from genome assembly GCA_004024625.1 of Mellivora capensis. Classification (NCBI taxonomy): domain Eukaryota; kingdom Metazoa; phylum Chordata; class Mammalia; order Carnivora; family Mustelidae; genus Mellivora; species Mellivora capensis. The sequence continues at coordinate 81,895 of PISX010001935.1, read as the reverse complement.
AGTTGGATCCTTGGCGAATATGCAGCGCATTTTTTCTTTTCTTTTTTAACCTTAACCATCTTGTGTCAGGTAGGCAACCCATGGCCCCTCTGAGATCACACACACCCGTAAGTTCTCACCAGCAGCATGGAGCATAAGAAGGAGCCGGTATGACGAGGAGGTACGGATGGCGTTAGTAACTGAGAGCCCAGAAGGAAGCCGCTGAAGAGTCCTGTCCAGTTTTAATATTTGTGGATTTGTGGTCACACACATTGTTTACTCCTGAACCTAAGTCGATTTTAGGAATACTGAGGTGAATTCCTCAAAACAATTACTTTATTCATGTCCTATGGGCTTAGAAATATCAGGTGAATATTCGGAATACAGAATAATGACCCCAATTACTGGTATAATTGTGAGACACCAACTTTAGGTAAAATCCAGAGTTGTTTCATTTAATGTATGTGGAAACAGCCTTAACTTTGGATCCAGTGTTTTGAGGGACTTTGCCTGTATCTTTCCCCAGAAATCGCACGGCAGGTCACTATGAACCAGGTGAACTCAGCACTGTTCACCTTGTATGTGACTTCACAATAATATTCAAATTATGATCAAGGAAATGGAGCTGCCTAATGCATTAAACCCATAATTTAATTCTACTGGTATTTTTATAATCATGTCTCCAAATTTTATTTTATTGTTGTTATTATTATTATTATTATTATTATTATTATTTTGTAAAACTCTGGTGTCACAGTTTGGTTTGATTGAAACAAATATTCCCTGGATGTCTGGCCAGAGACTTTGCTAATAGCCCCCGAGGTGCCATTTTCTTATTAATTTCACTCGAGACTTACTGTATTCAGTTTCCTTTTAAGGATGGTCCCATGGATAGGGCCTGCACATTTTCATAATGGCAAAGCATGTTTTTTTTAAAGTTGGGGTCAGGTTGAAAAACTCTAGCACTGACTCTGTCAACTGGAGGGACCGTCCATCAGTGTGAGCGGATGTAGAACGGGAGGAAACCACATTTGAAGCAGCAATGGATGCATACAATGTAAATTGGAAATTTGCCCCTTGAGTTTAAAAATTAGGAGCCTGCAAAGTCCATCTCTCTGTTCCCAGCCCTGTTCGTCAGTCATCCTTCATTATGTTGGCAAAGTATCATCTGAGCAGTGTGTGTAAGGAAATAATGAAAGCAAACGTATGTCAGAAAGTTTACTTCCAAATGGTTAGAGGCATGTGATTTTTTCAGTACTGTGTGTTAACGGAAACGTCAGGAATGGTATATTTTAATGTCCGTGTGCACAGAGGGTCTTTTTTCCTTTCCTGATTAGTACTGTTAGTGTTCAAAGAATAAAACTGGTTGTTTTACAGTTTAGATTCTAAGGTAGCAAAACCTGATTTTCCAGCCATGACCTGCATGAGAGAAGCACCCTAGGAAGTCTTAGATCATACTTTTGAGTTCTTAACTTTAATTTATATAGTGTTTTTTTATGTTTTAATATTTTTGTGAACTGGTGTAAATTGTTAATGCATATAAGCTTGTGTATTTTTGTAAATAGTTTTGTGATTTATTTCCTGACCCATATGTAAATATTTAGAGTCTCATTTCTTCAAAACTTATTTGAAGCTGAGTTGTGGGCTTGGGTTTTGTTCGTTTCTTGTTTTGGTTGGGGGAGGGGGGGAGAGAAGAGATTTTGTACTCCAATAATCCAGATGGAGATATCTTGTGGTTTAAAGCAAATGTCCCACTGAAAGCAATTCAAATATCAACAAAATTATTTCAGGTTAAAACGGACTTCTTTGTGTATGTGTTTCCTTTTTGCCATAATATGACTATAACAAAATGGGATAATCAGGGATATTCAAAAAGGTAAGTGTGTAACAGAGATTATTATACCATTATTTGAGGGAAAGGATTTAATGGCTCCTGTTTTATCTATCTGCCACAGTGTGCTGCCGGGCCAAATTTTTCCCAGGTCAGACAGGTTGCTCCATGCTGGGAAGTGTAGACAGGAACCCACACCTGGCTGCTGTGGCCTGGACTCCCAAGCTGCCAGTTTTCAGGAAACTGGATTGGCTTCTGAGCTCAGGATTCTCCACAGGGGAGTTCTAAATAACAACCATATTTCTGAAGATTCCCTCGAAGCATCTCAGACATCCTGTTGACTTTTCAGAGAGAAGAGACCAGAAAAGAGTGTCCTCTTCTACACCCTGTGGCAGGCTGGTTTGTGGCAACACAAGGTCTGCACATAATCTAGCCACCTGGCAGGGTTCTAGAGCACGTTGCTGTGCAAAAGTTGTTCTCAAAAATATGTCTACGTTGGTCACGTTTTTTGAAGGAGGAAAAGACCCCATGATATTCAGCTATTGAAATCTTAGTTTTTTCTGTTGGGAGTCATAAGTTACAAATCATTCTGCATTCTGAATTACGGGGGCCTTTGCTTTTTGCCTGTAGCAGGAAAAGTTGCCTGGTTAGTACAGACAACCCTGGCAAGCCCGTGTTTTCTACGTACCTGCACACCAGATTGCAGACCATAAGCAAAGGAGCAAACTTTGCTCTCAATGAACGTTCCAGACTTGAACATGTGTTCCCATGGAAGTGGTTCTGATGGGATTAAAGAAAAGACAATGTATGACATTCCCACTGGGTCTCTTTACCAGTAATTTCTTTACCAGTAATTTCATCACCAAATTTCCTTCATACTGATGAAAGTATAGCACTTACTTTTTAAAAATGTGTATTTTTCATTGAAGAATCAGTGGCAGATATATTCGTGGCATTTGAGATTTTACTTAAATGTGGTGTTCTATGGGAAAAGGCACATACATTTTTAAATACTGTTGATTCCCCATTGCACCAAAATCATGGGCATCTACAAACACCCAAACTAAGACATTCAAGTTGGTCGTGTTTCTCAAATAGTTGAGAGTGTATATCTTGAAAATTGTGAGGCTTAATTTTTATTTTAAGTATTTTAATTAAAACACTGCCAGCATATTTTTTAAATTTTTTCTAACATATAATGTATTATTTGTTTCAGGGGTACAGGTCTGTGATTCGTCAGTCTCACACAATTCACAGCACTCACCATAGCACAGACCCTCCCCAATGTCCGTAACCCAGCCACCCCATCCCTCTGACCTTCCACCCACCAGGAACCCTCAGTCTGTTTCCTGAGATTAAGAGTCTCTTATGGTTTGTGTCCCTCTCTGGTTTCATCTTGTTTCATTTTTTCCTCTCTTCCCCTTTGATCCTCTGTCTTGTTTCTCAAATTCCTCATATCAGTGAGATCGTATGATAATTGTCTTTCTCTGATTGACTTATTTCGCTCAGCATAATACTCTCTAGTTTCATCCATGTCATTGCAAATGGCAAGATTTCATTTTTTGATGGCTCCATAATATTCCATTGTGTATATATATACCATACCTTCTTTATCCATTCATCTGTTGATGGACATCTAGGCTATTTCCATAGTTTGGCTATTGTGGACATTGCCGCTATAAACATTCGGGTGCACGTGCCCCTTCGGATCACTACATTTGTATCTTTGGGGTAAATACCCAGTAGTGCAATTCCTGGGTCTTGGGTTAGATCTATTTTCAGCTTTTTGAGGAACCTCCATACTGTTTTCTAGAGTGGCTACACCAGCTTGCATTCCCACCAACAGTGTAGGAGGGTTCCCTTTCTTCTAACAGACCAAAATATACCCTAAATCTAGTGTATAACTTTGTTCTATTCACCTGCCTGATCACAGGTGATCAACCAACTTTTTTGGTTTTGGTTTGAAAAGCCAACAAAATTTTTCAACCAATTTATCAATTCCTTCTTTAAAATTTTTTTTTAAAGATTTTATTTATTTATTTGACAGATCACAAGTAGGCAGAGAGGCAGGCAGAGAGAGAGGAGGAAGCAGGCTCCCTGCTGAGCAGAGAGCCCGATGCGGGGCTCGATCCCAGGACCCTGGGATCATGACCTGAGCCGAAGGCAGAGGCTTTAACCCACTGAGCCACCCAGGTGCCCCCTTTAAAATCTTTTTTAAGTTTAATTTTTATAGCCATATTCCATCCCTTCATTATATTTACCCTTATTTTTGTGTATATATATTTCTCTAAAATTTTGGGAGGCAGGTTCTTCTAACCAAAAATACACCCAAAATCTAGTGTGTGGCTTTGTTCTATTCACCTATCTGATCATATTCTTCATATATTTTTTTTTCTTTTCCCCTGGGTCTCAGATCTCTTCTGATTAGTGTATATTTTTCTGGGGTCTTTGTTGTCCGTTTAGCATTTTGTTCTCTCATTCATCTGTTCTTTGGACAAAATGACAAAATGGAAAAACTTACCTCAGAAAAAAGAACAAGAGGCAGTACTGACTGCCAGGGACTTAATCAACATGGACCTTAGTAATATGTCGGAACCAGAGTTTGGAATGACGATTATAAAGGTACTATCTGGGCTTGGAAAAAGCACAGAAGATACTAGAGAATCCCTTTCTGGATAAATGACAGAACTAAAATCTAACCAAGTTGAAATCAAAAAGGTTATTAATGAGGTGCAATAAAAAATGGAGGCTCTAACTGCTAGGACAAATGGGGCAGAAGAGAGAATTAATAATATAGAAGACCAAATGATGGAGAATAAAGAAGCTAAGAAAAAGAAACAACTACTGGATCATGAGGGGAGAATTCGAGAGATAAGTGATACCATAAGATGAAACAATAATAGAATAATTGGGATCCCAGAAGAAGAAGGAGGGGGGCAGAAGGTATAATGGAACAAATTATAGTGGAGAACTTCCCTAATTTGGGGAAGAAAACAAGCATCAAAATCCAGGAGGTACAGAGAGCCCTCCAAAATCAATAAAAATAGGTCAACACCCTAACATCTAATAGTAAAACTTACAAGTCTCAGAGACAAAGAGAAAATCCTGAAAGCAACTTGGGCCAAGAGGTCTGTAACCTACAACAGTAGAAACATTAGATTGGCAGCAAACTTATCCACAGAGACCTGGCAGGCCAGAAAGGATTGCCATGATATATTCAGCACACTAAATGAGAAAAATCTGCAGCCAAGAATACCTTATCCAGCTAGGCTGTCATTGAAAATAGAAGGAGAGAAAAAAAGCTTCCAGGACAACAAAAACTAAAAGAATTTGCGACCACCAAACTAGCCCTACAAGAAATGTTGAAAGGGGTCCTCTAAGCAAAGAGAGATCCTAAAAGTAACAGACTGGACAGAAACAGAGACAATGTATAGTAACAGTCACCTTACAGACAATACAATGGCATTAAATTAGTATCTTCCAATAGTTACCCTGAATGTAAATGGGCTATACGACAGGGTATCAGATTGGGTAAAAAAACAAGACCCATTCATGTGCTGTCTGGAAGAAACTCATGTTAGACCCAAAGACAACTCCAGATTTAAAGTGAGGCAGTGGAAAACAATTTACCGTGCTAATGGATATCAAAAGAAAGCTGGGGTGGTAATCCTTATATCAGACAATTAGGTTTTAAACCGAAGACTGTAAGAAGAGATGAGAAAGGACACTGTACCATACTTAAAGGATCTGTACAACAAGATCTAACAATTGTAAACATTTATGCCCATAACATGCCCATAACATGGAAGCAGCCAATTATATAAGCCAATTAATAACCATCAAAGAAGTGCATCAAAAATAATGCAATAATAGTAGACATTCCAATGTCATTGAAATGGACAGATCATCTAAGCAAAATATCAACAAGTAAATGAGGGCTTTAAATGACACACCAGACAAGGATACGTTTTAAATGACAAACTTTGCTGCCATTATACCGAAAGATTCATCACTTATACATACAGATTTCTGTAGTATAATGATACCCTCGGGGACATATTGAGATAAAAGGAGTGTTAGAGTGTTTGCTTCTGTTCCAAGGGCTCTACACCACTCTCCTAGTCTTGCTTTTTTTTTTTTTTAATTTCCTATATCTTCTTTTTCTTTCTGCTCTCACTTCTTGCTGTTGTCTACAAACTACCTCTAACCTTCCTCTTCCTCTAACCATTCAAAATAAAAAATCTTGTCAAAATGGTGAGCAAAGGGACGCCTGGGTGGCTCAGTTGGTTAAGCGACTGTGTTCGGCTCAGGTCATGATCCCAGCGTCCTGGGATCGAGTCCCACATCCGGCTCCTTGCTCGGCAGGGAGCCTGCTTCTCCCTCTGCCTCTGCCTGCCACTCTGTCTGCCTGTGCTCGCTCGCTCTCTCTCTCTGACAAATAAATAGATTAAAAAAAAAATGGTGAGCAAAAGAAATTCTGAACTGGGGCCCAGAAAGATTAGGACTTTGTGTCTCCTATTTTTTATTACTTGGAACCTCTTGATCTTTTCTCCTAGCAAAGTGCTTGAGTAGCCAAGTTTCAGAAAGTAGGATATTACTGTATAAGTTGAGATGTATACGATATTATTGTATTAGAAGGGAGAATGAAACCAAGAGTATGGGAGTTCTCCCTGCATGTGAAATTCTGTGAGAAAGCTATATGATTAGATACCAGTATTTTCCCTGTTAATAACTGCAAAGTATTTCTCTGTGCGAGTCCCTAGGAGACCTCTAGCATCCACTGTGAACTCCAGGGGGAAGGAAGAGAAGAGTGTCATGCACACAGACAGCTTCGGCTGTCCCTGAATCATTCAGTTTGTGTGTGTGTGTGTGTGTGTGTTAATTTCCTAAAAACATTTTGAAAAGCATCCTGAGATTTCTTAGTCACTTGTTTATGTTTTAAACTGGACAAGTGGTTGTTAAAAACACCGGAAAGTCAGTGAAACGTTAGATTTCTTGGGCAACTACCAGATAGCCTAATTCAGCAGGTCTGGCCTGGACTCCAGAATCCACAGTTGTAGCATCCATTACATGTGATTCTGGTCCAGAGGGATGATCAGTACTGATCCAGACAGCATCTTTAATAGCCTTTTCCAAAAGAGAAATCATTTTCTACTTCATTAAGCTTTACCACTTTTTCTCATTCATACCTTGGTTCCCTATCACTTTAGTAATGCTAGAACCCAAATTTATCATTCATTTCCCTGTCCCCAGTGGTTAAATATCGAGCCTAGACTCAATTATTTATAACAATGACACATAGAAATTAGGACCAATTGAGCTGCCAACATAGAAAGCAATTCAACATTCTCTAAAACAGGTAACAACAGAACCAATTACCACAGCACTGGTTCCAATTATGCTTACGTAGTTCTTTTGCGTGTGGGACATTTAGGCTGGTTAGGAAGTGTATGTAGTTCGTGCATGCTGTCAATGCTCCAAACACTGTGTTCATGGAAACAACTCTTAGAACCAAGTGATGCACTCTCCTTTCTCACCAAAAACCTTTTTAAAAAAAATTACCAGCACATAATTAGCTTATATATTTTAATCAATTGTGGACAACAATATAGCGCTATTTTTAACAGCTAAGGACAATTAACACTATGCTTACTCTACTCTCGTGCCTGTCCCGGCTGTAAGCATTTTACAGCTATCAACTCCTTTCTTCCTCCTAGCCCGTTGGTGTATAGATGAAGCCAAGACACAAGATTGAACCCTTTGCCTGCTGTCAAACAGCTCATGGGTGTTGGAGCTGAAATTCAAACCCAGGCACTCTCAACGTGAGTTTATGTTCTAAGAAAAGCAGACTTTGAAGTTGGGTAGTTGAATCCTGACTGCTACTTACTAATTCTAAAACCCTCGCTGAGCTACTAAACCCTTCTAAACTATTTCTGAAACTCTTCCTAAGCCATGGCTTTCTCATCTCTGAAGTGAGAAGAGAGCTTACTATTCCCGTGAGGGCTAATTATGTAATAGAGGTCTCGGGGGGCCTCGGGGGAGAGCAGGTACCCAACAGCATACTGACTGTGAAGTGGGGCAAGACCTTACACCAGCTACAGGAAAGAGGTCTCTATTATATGCATATAATTCTTTCATGAAGGATTTAATTATACAGGGCGCCTGGGTGGCTCAGTCGTTAAGTGTCTGCCTTCGGCTCAGGTCATGATCCCAGAGTCCTGGGATGGAGCCCGGCATCCGGCTCTCTGCTCAGCAGGGAGCCTGCTTCTCCCTCTCCCACTCCCCCTGCTTGCGTTCCCTCTCTCACTGTGTCTCTGTCGAGTAAAAAAAAAGTAAAAAAAAAAAAAATTAATGATACAACTAACTCAACTGAGTCAAAAACTGGAAGGTTTCACATAGTTGGCAGATCTCTTTCAGGAAGATTCTCAGCAAGTCGATACACAAGACAACACGTTGGTTAAAATGAAACTTCGCAGTGAAGTTTGGAGCATGAAAAAAGCCCTTGTGTTTTTGAAAATATTTTTTAGGGGAAACCTTTATGTAGATAGCACTGATGACTACGGAATCATGCGTGCCTTCTGCGTTAGAGCTATGTTCTCTCCATGTCGTTCCATTAAGTCCTAGAGCTCTGCAGTTCAGGAAATGGTCTTAGGAAGACATGTGAGCTGCGTCTTCTCTGCTAGGGCAGTGACTTTCTGCAAGCCTCACTGTCTTGTACCTCCCTGAGCGTCCGCCGGCCCAGAACTACACACTACGGCAGGAACAGAATGAGCACTCTGCTTCGATGAGAACAGTAGGGGGAAACCAGTGCAGGCATTCTACAAGAGTTGCCGAACAGAGGTGGCTTTAACTGTCTCCAGTTTTGAATGGTAATACTTGGTAAATAACAAAGGGCCTTCCCCTTATTCTTAAATACATAGACATTTTTTTCTGATTCAACATGTATTAAACGAAATGACCAGCCAGAGAAGAGAGTGATTGGATACTAATAGATCTGACAATTTATTGATCAATATTAGGTACCAGGCTGGTCTAAGTATTTTTACATATACTAATATAGCTCAGTCTTCCTAACAATGATGTGAAGTAGCATTATTGTTTTTTTTTTTAAGATTTTATTTATTTATTTGACAGACAGAGATCACAAGGAGACAGAGAGGCAGAGAGAGAGAGGAAAGGAAGCAGAGAGCTGAGCTGAGCAGAGAGCCCGATGTGGGGCTCGATCCCAGGACCCTGAGATCATGACCTGAGCTGAAGGCAGAGGCTTAACCCACTGAGCCACCCAGGTGCCCCAGCGTTATTACTTTTATTGCCCCTTTACAGATAATGAAACTGAGGCCCAGAAAATTTAAGCAATGTGCCTGAGTTCATATCTCTGTAGTTGTTTTTGTTTGTTTGCCATTTTTAGGGAGAGAGCTCGGGTGAGAGGGTGGTTAGAGAGGGAGAATCTCAAGCAGACTCCCTGATGAGCCCAAGGCGGGGCTCAATCTCACAACCCTGAGATCATGACCTGAGCTGAGATCAAGAGTCAGAGGCTTAACAGACAGAGCCCCCAGGCACCCCTGAGCCTGTGATTTTTATCAGCATGCTACGCTACCTTCCCAAAGTGGATCTTCAGAGATGATGCCATGCTACTGATTTGCAGGGAAATCAACTCCTTCCTGTCAGGCTGGGCCAGCCCTATGCTGTAGTAACATCACCACAATCTCAGTACCTTAACACAAAAACAGGTGTATTTCCTGCTCAAGCAAACTTGACTGCAGGTCCAGGTGACTCTTCTGGGTGGCGGTCCTCTGTGTGGCCCCACAGCCCATTGAGGTGAGGGCAGCTTCCCCATCCTTTAGCCAAATACATATTCTGATACATATTCTTGGGAAGCTGTGGCAGGCAAGGAGAGAACAGCAGGGTCTTGCACATAGTGATTAAAACATGGCCCAGAAGTAACTCAGATTTTTCCTGCTCAGAGCTTATAAGCCAGAACTCGTTTCAAGGCCCTGCCCAAACATGGGGAAGGAGGCAAGTTGGAGGCAGTCTGCCATGTGTCTGGAAGCAGAGCCCAACAGGGTGGCAGTGAGCAGCACCAGCGTCTGCATACCACCAGGCTTTCCTCTTCGATTCTCCCATCCCGTTAATTACAGACAACTGCATTGTAGTTTGGGAAAATACTGCTGCGTTTAAAAGCCCCTGAGACAGGGTCAAGGAATAACAGTTCTTTGGACAGAAGAAATCGAGGGGCAGTGTAGGGACGGCAGGTCTCCTGGTGAGGTGTCACTTTTGGCGGTCCCCAAATGGTAGCAAGACATTGGCCCTGCACCCAGAGGTTTCTGATCATAGATGGGAGAAAAGCTTCCATAAGCCAAGCGATGGCATGTCTTGCTCCAGTCCCAGAGAAATGGAGGAAGGCTCGCAAAGGAGCCATGGTGCTCCGTGAATGCTGTGAGAGGTAAATGCAACTACCCTTCCTCTGCCCTCTCACTGACCTCACCGACCTCCTCTCCTCCTTCCACAAACATGCCAAGTCCGCTTCCATCTCAGACTGACAGTCCTCTGCCAGCAATGCCCAGGTCCCAGATTTTCATGTGACTTTCTCTTTCACTCTATGTCTTTGACCAGATGTTACCTCCTTGGAAAAGGCTTCCCTTGACCACCCTAGGCAAAACAGCAACCCTGGTTACTCTCTCCGTCTACTCACTCTGCTTTCTTGTGCTCCCTATCTGATAGCTATTCCTTCTCCAGAGTGTGAACTCCAAGAGCACAAGAACTGTGTCTTGTTCACTGTTAGGTCCTGGTGCTGCAACAGTGCCATAATGTGCGTCGAGGTTTGTTGCGCGGATGGACCGATGGGTCTATTTTCCACAGTAAGGCAGTGGAGGGCAGGTACTCACAAACACTTCAGGTACTAGAATAGAACAGATTGTCTTTCTTCAGCAGCAGAATGAAGCCAGCATCATTTGTCTGGTTGATGTCCATATGCTACAAGCACGTTTACACTAGCAGTGTTGCTCGACGGCCCAAAAGGAAAGCAAGGAGGCTTAGATGATCTCAGCTACTGGGATGAGAACTAATCAGAAAATCTTTTTAAAGCAGATCAGTTTTGAAAACTGTTTGGAAAGTAAGGAAGGGGAGTTACCTGGAAGAGAACAATGGAGATGTTCTGAGTGTCCAGGAGTGATTTCTTCCCATACTCCCTATGCCCTACAAAGCATCTTAGGGTTTGGGCCCGAGAAGATGTTATGAACCTAGGTCATGGAAAATTTGGAAGAAAAGGGGAAACTGAGCCTTGGATAGTTTTCCACAAACCTCTATAGTAACCTGTGTACCAAGGGATAGTAAAATCTGGGGAAACATAAATGAGTTCATTCATTTCTGAATGAACGCCTTCTCTAAGCTACATGGAGTTTTGAAGGGAATTGCTAGAACATCTCATGATGTTCCCTAAACCGTACGGGATAAAGTTATTGGAAGTCTTGAGCCTTGGAAGCCTCAAGAACTCTCCAAAAGTAATTGCCACAGGCTCTGGATTTCACTGTTGCCTGGCCCCTCCTGATCTAGAAGCTATCTAGAAGCTCCCCTTGGAGGTCCTCTTAGTGCCACCTGGCAAGTTTTATTACACTGATTATGGTGAGAAATGGTTCTCTTTCTACCAGAGCTTATGATTATTAGGGTGCCAAAGGCTATCTTGACTTTTTTATTTTTATGGTCCTTTTCTTTAAAAAAAACAAAAAACTAAAAACCTAAGACATGGAGGAGGGGCATCCTTGGTGCTAGGCAAAAGCACCCAATGTTGCACTCAGAAAGTACTTTGCTACACAAATAACAAATGAGTGTTGCAGGATAGAGTACTGATGGCATCACGGTTCTACTTCAAGGTCATCCTGGCTCTCTGGGATGTTTCCCCCTTACACAAATGGACACCTTTCCCTCCTATCTTCACTAATGTGATGTTTGTCCAAAGACATCCTTACTGTCCAGGAAGGTGCCTGACCATGTGCCCTGGCTCTTCCCAAGCTCCTCGGCACACGTTTGGTGAACCTGTAACCCACCAGTACAGAGAAAGAGGGGAGACTGAGTGCAGGGAGGCAACCAGCGTATGAGTCAGCCCAAGGTCTGCACACCTCCCAGAAGAAAGGAGTTGACACTTGTTCTCATTGACCCTACATGGTGGAAGCAATCAGAAATGAATCATCACTCAGCAAAGATGTTGTAGGAGGAGGGGTGGAAACCTTAGGCGGGTCATCTGAGCAAACCCTTGAAGTCCTCCCCAACCTGGAGGCTGTGTGGTATCTGTGAAGTCCCAAGGATTGGAGGCCAGTGCCACCTGGAAGGTCGTTCAGGGCTGCCGGCTCTACTGCCCAGTGAGCCCACTGCTCTCTCTTCCCGGAGTGCTCGTCTTCCTCCTCCCTCTGGGTGGCATCTGCCCCCTCAAAGACTTCTAGCAGCACTTTGATCCAAACTCTTCCCTCTGGCCTATATGATCTGGCTTTCTGACTTCGCCCTGATTTCTCTCTCTCATTACAATTAGACACTGGCCTCTTTCAAAATTCCTGCCCCAGGTTCCTTGTATATACTTTTCTCTCTGCCTGGAATGCTCCTCGAATGGGAGGTCACTTCTCTTCCCTGAGATCTCCCTGCGTCAGAGAGGCCTTCCTTAATGTCCCAGTTCGAGGTAGCTGCTCGATCATGTCACCCTCTTAATACTCTAAATAGCACTTATCACTCAGAAATTATTTGTAATTACTAGTTTGTCTAGCAATTGTCTATCTCGTCACTGATTTGTGGGTAAGCTCCATCAGCACTTCGCACACGGTCTGTACCCCAGAAGGTTTGCTGAAGGAGCAGACGGACGAATGAAGGATGTTTAAGAAACATCACAGAAACAATAATTTCAGAGAACTTCGTTATTTTCCTTCTGCTCAGCGCCCCCACGAGAAGACTGTCCTGTGTAACCACAAGGGGTCTCTTCCTGTGCTGTTGGGCCTTGACATGCCTACTGCCCAGAAATCGAAACAGCCACCAGATGGTGCTGTTGATGCACTTTTCAATCACAAGGACTCGGTGTCTAGGAAGGGTCCTCCTGACCTGATTCAACAGGCTGCTGCTTTCTTCTGCATCTCCTTTCCTCCCCCTCCCCTCCCTCAGCTACCCCCCCCGCCCCCGACTTTTCCACCAGAGCAGTTGAAGAGCAGTGGCCTGCAGCAAATGCTGGGAGCTGACAGGAGGAGCTGCTTCTTTGGAATCAGCCTGAAAAAGGAAGGGTTTGAATGGCGCCACACAGGACTTGGATGAAAATGTCACGTCTGGAGATCTCTCACGGGGGCTGGCTTTCACTGTGAGATTCCGTAATTTCAAAGGGTGATTTTATGATTTTAAAGTTTCCTGCTTTCAGGAAATGGCATAAACTGCGTAGGGCCTGGCTTCTCTGTTGCCAAAGCTGGATGCACGCCGGAATTCCCTGTGGAGCTGTTTTAAAATACAGATTTCTACATGCCACTAAATCAGGTGTCTCTTTGATGGCCAGAGAACTTGTATTTTTACAAAGAACTCTCCAGAAGATTCAGTGTCACCCATGATTTAGGAGCCATCCCTCCGGTTTCCCTTCTAGGCCCCATCAGTCCTGCCTGTCTGGGCTTAACCTGGCCTCAGGCCGGGGTCACCCAAGTATGGTTGCAGGGTCTTCATTGTTAACGGGAGTCTCCCAGCCCCAGATCCCAAAGATTTGTAGAAAAATGGATCAAATAGATTTATGGGTTTTTTTTTTTTTAATCTGTAAAATTGCTTAGATCCATACAACACCATAGTACATTAAAGTCTGTGAGAGGACTATTAATGTTGGATCACAGAAACATTTTATTCACAGAACATTTCTTCAGAACACAGGAACCATTGTCTAGTTGAACGTGATCTGGACTAGGCATCAGGAATTGTTGGTTTTGGTCACAGCTTCCTTATTATTATCCTTATTATTGAGAGAGAGAGAGAGAGAGAGAGCCCTCCGGGGGGGGGGGTGGTCAAAGGTGAAGGGACAGAGTGTCTCAAGCAGGCTCCACGCTCGGTGCGGAGCCGGACACCAGGTTCCATCAATCTTACCACCCTGAGATCATGACCTAAGCTGAGATCAAGAGTCAGAGTTTCAACCGCCTGAGCCACAGGCGCCCACCGCTTCTTTATTTATAACCGCGCGCCTTACGCAGTTATGGCCACCGGACCCCGTAGCAGATTTGAGGATACCGGCCGTGTGACTTTTCTAAGTTACTCCGTCCCTTGAAGACTCGGCTGCCTTATCTGTAACAACGAGCTAGTATTTGCAGTCATGATTGTTCCAGAAGTGTTGAGGGACAAACGAAGCGGTATATAGGAGCAGAGCGAGTGTCATGGAAGCGAGAGGTGGAGGTGTGTGTGTCTAGCGGGATGTGAGAATTAGTCCAAAACCTCTCTAGAGCTGAAGGTCCATCCTTCCTTCTTTCCTTCCTTCCTTCTTTCTCCTCTTTCTTTCTTTTTCTTTCTTCTTTTTTTTTTTAAGATTTTATACAGAGACACAGCGAGAGAGGGAACACAAGCAGGGGGAGTGGGAGAGGGAGAAGCAGGCTTCCCGCTGAGCAGAGAACCCTATGCGGGGCTTGATGCCAGGACCTTGGGACCACGACCTGAGCCGAAGGCAGATGCTAAACGACTGAGCCACCCAGGCGCCATTTTTATTTATTTATTGGGGCGCCTGGGTGGCTCAATGGGTTAAGCCTCTGCCTTCCACTCAGGTCATGATCTCAGGGTCCTGGAATCAAGCCCCGCATCGGGCTCTCTGCTCAGCAAGGAGCCTGCTTCCCCCTTTTTCTCTCTGCCTGCTGCTCTACTTGTGATCTCTCTGCCAAATAAATAAATAAAATATTTTTTAAAAAGAGATTTATTTATTTTTATTTGAGAGGCAGAGAGAGAGAGAGAGAGCACACAGAGGGAGAGAGAGAGGGAGAGGCCGACTCTGCTGAGCAGGGAGCCCGACATGGGGCTCGATCCCAGGACCCTGGGATCATAACCTGAACTGAAGGCCACCTGGGCGCCGCGAGATGAAGGATTTCAAGCTAGCGTGTACATTTATAAACATTTATTACAATAGCTGTCATCAGTAATAACTTTGTTGTAATGGAACTAATTCACGTGATTAGTTTCAGGAATCAGAGCCACAGGTCTTTATAATAAAACATAATTTCCATTCACTTTCAAATTTCTACTGCCTCTCGAGACAACCTTTTCAATTTGTTTAGGTGTCTCTTCTGATATTTAACATTCAGTTTCCTTTTTTCCCCCAATGATTTTATTTATTAGAGAGAGAGAGTGCATGAGATGGAGAGAGCAGGGCCAGAGGAAGAGGGAGAAGCAGGCTCCCTGCTGAGCAGAGAGCCCGATGCGGGGCTCCAGGACCCTGAGATCATGACCTGAGCCGAAGGCAGAGGCTTAACCCACTGAGCCACCCAGGCACCCAGATGTTGGAACTTCTGAGCTGACCTTTGATTTCTCTTATCTTTTCTCTTCTATTGTCCATCTGTGACATTTTATTTTACTTTGTGGGACATCTACTCATTTAAAAATGAATCCTTCCAGTGAGTTTTTATACTTCTGTATTTTTGATTCCCAACAGTTCTTTCTTGTTCTTTGAGTGTTCTCCTCATTTATATCTTTTTGTTCTTATTCTTTTTGTTCTTATTAGTGGATCCAGGCAGGACCTAGCTCTCTAAAATATTAAATGAGTTGTTATTATTTTTCCTCTATCCCTTCCATTTCTTTTCCCCCTTAATTTTCTTTCATCTGTTTATTTTTGTTTTTGTCCCTTATGTTAGGAACTTTCCTCACATCTCTGGCAATCAGTGGTTACTAGTTCAAATCTGAATGAGTTGTATGCACATGCCTGTGCACACCCACGCCAACTGGAGGGTGTGTCGAGGAGGCAAGTCTACCTGGTTAGGGCAGCAACACAATTGGCAGAATGATGGCCCCCAAAGATGGCAGGGCTCTAACCCCTGGCACATGTGACAGTGTTAGGTTACGTGGCAAAGGGGAATTAAAAGTTGCGAATCAGCTGATCTCAAGATAGATTCTCTGTGGCCGCAATATAATCACAAGAATCCTCAGAGTTGAAGATGGGCAGAAGAGAACCAGGGAAAGAGATGTGGAAGCCCGGCTGGAGTGAAGCCATGTGAGAAGGACTCAACTCACCATTGCTGCTTTGATGACGGAGCCGTGAGGGGCCATGAGCCAAGGGATACAGGAGGCCTCCAGAAGCCAGAAAAGGCAAGAAAATGGATTCTCCCCTAAAGCCTCCAGAAAGGAAGACACCCCTGTTGACAGCTTGATTTCGGCCTGGTGAGACTCATGCAGGTTCTTAACTTCCACACTGCAAGACAGTAAATAGGTGTTTTTGAAGTCACCAAGTTTTTGGTAATTTGTTATAGCAGCCGTAGAAAATGGATAAAAGATCCAAAAGTTTTCCAGCTAAGGAAGCAGGGACAGTCAAAATAGCCAGGAATATGTTTCTGAGACCTGCCATAGTGGGAGGAACAAGGGGTCTCTGGAATTCAGCTCAATTCATGGTGCCTGCTATGTCCATCTGGAGAATTCTTCTGTCTTCTCAGCAGCCCCGAGGAAATTCAATTGGACAGGAACTTGGGTTTTTCTTGTTAATCCTGAACACATCTGACTTCTTTTTCTAATATTTTCTCATCAAGATTTGCCTCAGGTCTCCCCTACCTCCGAAGGAAAAAGCAAGGACAGTTTAGAATCGACACATCTGCAGTCTCCTTAACTGTTCATACTAGTTTGGGTAGAGACGTGGCCCCCTGACTTGGGATACCCAACAGTGGTAAAACCCAGCTAGATCAGGGCCAAGAACATGTCATGTGGCTCGTCTTTTCACTTTCTCAATGATACCTTTTGATGATCTGAAACTAATTAACTTATTAATTAATTCTCTTTGTTTTTGTTTATTTGAAAATGTTTTCATTTCACTCCCATTCTTTTTTTTAAAAGATTTTATTTCTTTATTTTAGAGAGAGTGCACATGCAAGATGATGTGTATAGATAGATATACACACATGTATACAAAAATACAAAATATATGTGACGTATATATTTTTAATGTAGTTGGCTTAGGGGTGTAGAACCTTTTAAATCTATGGCTTAATATTTTTCAGCATTTTTGTAAAATTCTCAGTCGTTAGATCTCTAAATATTGTCTCTGCCTTGTTTTCTGTCGGCTCTCCTGACATGCCAAGTGTATGTGTGTTTTAGACTCTCACCACGGTGTCTCTGTTTCTTACTCTCTTAGTTTCCATTGTTTGGTCTCTCCATGCTTGATTCTGGACATCATCTTTCCACCAGTTCGTAAATTCAATAATTACCTTTTCAGATTAATTTAATCTATTATTAAATCCATTGAGCTTTTTTTTTTTTTTTTAAATAGACTTTTGTAAAAAAAAAATAATAATAATAAATAAATAAAATAGACTTTTGTGTTTTTCAGTTCTGGAATACTCTTTAAAAAAAAAATAGTTCTCCTCTGCCAAAATTCTGCACACTGGCTTTTGTCATCTGAAACACACATGCATAGATATTTTAAAGTTCGTGTCCAGCAACACCTGTTTCTGTAGTCCCTGTTATAGTCCCTGTAAGTCTGTTTCTGTTGCCTGCTTTTTCTCTTAGTTTCTCTTTTCTTCTTGTGTGTTTGTTATTTCCTATTGTCTGCTGACCATTAGTTTTGAGAAATGGTTTGCTAAAACAGTTGAGGACTAGAATAATACCGCCTTGCCCCAGAAAGGACGCACGCTTCCCTCCATTGTGCGTGTAGGAAGGCCAACACTTGGAGTTACCAAAGCCAGTTCCAGACATTGAGAGACCTTTGAGCTGAATTGCAGTCTCCTTGAGAGTGATCTACTGCTGTCCATTTGCTCCTAGGGCGCAGCTGTTTAGTGACCCCAACCCAAAAGGAAGTGGGTTCATCAGACCATCCTTGTACACTGGCTCACCCCTGTGTTGGGGAGCTCTGTGCTCCTTTCCTGGGACACCAGGCCCTACAAATATGCCGCTGGGCCTTTCAGCCGGATTCTGTAGCATCAACACACAGTTCCTGAGGGGCAGTGCCCCAGCTACAGGGCTTACCTCTGGTCTGGGCCTCTGGATCTGGGCTTCTAGATCTTTCCTTAATAATTCTTTGTGATCTTGTTAGCTCACTAACAAGATTTAAGGATGCCTTCAAGAGCAGTTTTTAAGATTCTATCTAGTTGTAACATCTGTTCTCAGCAGGAGGGTTGTCCTAAGTTAATGGATTCCCATCACAAGAGCAGGAAGTTCTTTTCAGCGAAGATGCTCTGACCACCAGCATTTATTCTTTCACATATAATATCAGATATTGTCTGGTAGCAAGAGTTGTATTTGAGAATACCTTTGATGGAGAGAGAGAGAGAGAGATTGATTCAGTATGCTGGTACAAGAGGAGTTCAGGCTAACGTTGGAGTGCAATCAACCTCCAGTTGCAGCCCTTTGGTTCTGAGATTGGCTTGGGCAAGAATTTTCCCTTTAATAATAATAATAATAAAAGACTCTTAATGCTATAAATCCCATAAAGTCCTATCAGAATGAACTGTGTCTATACATATACATTTCTCTTAAGCTTAAAAAAATATATTTAAACTATTTCCTAAAAGACAAATACATACCAAGCCCTAAAACATATTTTGACTTAGATTTCCCAACCCAGGCAATTTGGAAAATACCTGGAAAGTATTTTTGTGACTAAAAGAAGCTCTTCTGAGCTCCCCTTCATTACCTGACTCATTCATTAAAGATGCATCATTGGACTTGCACTGTTTTCCTATGCTAGGGCTCCAAATCTTGAGAGTATGCACTCCTTAGCCTCAGAGAATTTATAATCCAGCTAAAACCAGACAGGTGAAAACCATCTGAAGTGATAAATATGCATAAGGCCTTAAAATGAAATGTACATATATTATGGAGTCCAATATCTAGAACAAACATTGATGAGTTACTCTGCTTCACTGATGATTTATCATAAACCCTCATGGCAGTTCGGAGCTGTTGACAACCTTTGGCTTCCTCTGAGAAATTCAAAACTACCTGGGTAATCTAAAAGGCTTCATTTGTTAATAGGCACTAGGACTTATGAACTAAAAAGGAGTATAAAACAATAGGCAAAGGGGACAGCTGTCTGGGTATGAATTCTTACTAGGTCAGTGACCTTGATGGTGTCATTTGACCTCCATATCCCTCTGTTTACTCTTCCATGAAATAAGGGTGAGAACACCTACTTTGTAACATGCTTTTACAGAACAAAGGGGCTGAGATCAGTCTTGCACTTAGAATATTCTGGGGCTTGGTAAAGTAGTCAATTAAATTCTTTTTTTTTTTTTTTTCTGAAGGCGCAATCATGGTTAAACCTTTACTTGGGAGAATTGAAGTATAAAAAAGAAAATACTTTGTGAATTATTAGCAACATCATCCACATCAAGAGGGGAAAAGGGGAAATCCGTTTTGTTCTCAGCCAAGAGACATTTAAACAAATATCTTTCCGGTCCCCACTCAGATGTGTGGTGTAACTTTCCCTTCCAAAATATCTTGCTGATTTTTCTTATCCTCATACCTGAAAGAATTGGCGAGTGACATTTCCTACCGGTGGTGAGTTTACTGAAAGAATATTGACTTTCTCAGTGTGCAGGGCTCAGAGCCCCCGTGAAGAGGGCTCACTCCTGTCCTCGCCACCTGATAATATAGCTGTTCTCTCCTCCTGCCCAACTCAATCCTCGCTCCTCCTGCTTCTAACTGGAACTTTTGACTTTGGCTATTGCGTGAATATCATCTTGATTATTGAGTCAATTTATTAAATAGCTTGGGATAGAACATGAATTGCACTGTATTTACCAGTTACCACCCACCAAAACGTTGTGTCTTGTTAAAATTAATTTAAATTGACCTAAAACAGTAAAATAATATTTTTGCTAATAATGGACCCCATTCATTGGGCCACTTTGTTTCTGCATAGCCCTTTAATGTTGATATTCTTAAAGATTTTGTCCTAGGGCTTGTTCTTCCCTCTCCTACTCTTCCTTGAAATCGCCTCCATGACAAGGATTTCCTTCCCTCCTGCTTTGTATCTTTTGCACAGGCTTTGTCCTGAGTTCCAGACATCAATCCAACTTCCTCCTGAACAGCTCCTGTTTGGATATCCCACAGGCCCCTCAACCTCAATGTGTCTAAAGCAACTAAAAATTTTCCTCCCCAAATTACACTGCCTTCAAAATTCTTTAACTATCCTTTATTGACTCAATAACTCAAGCCAGAATCTCTCGGGTTGATCTCCTCCCCTGTTCCAGCTCATAGCTTAGCTCAGTTCCTCATCATTTCCTACCTGAAGTATTGCAATAATCACTTCTCTGGTCTGCAGTGTTTTTTTTTTTTCTTAAAGATTTTATTTGTTTATTTGACAGAGAGAGAGATCACAAGTAGGCAGAGAGGCAAGCAGAGAGGGGGGGGATGCAGGTTCCCCTCTGAGCAGAGTCCGATGCGGGGGTCGATCCCAGGACCCTGAGATCATGACCTAAGCCAAGGCAGAGGCGTTAACCCACTGAGCCACCCAGGTTCCCCTGGTCTCCAGTTTTTAAAATTCATTCCATAAGGTGCAACCCAAGTGACCAATCTGATTACATCATATCTCTGCTTCGGTTCTCAGTCGATGGTGTCAGTGTTTTCCAACTGATAGAAAAGTGTGCATAAGCATGACCCAGTCATCTTACAAATCTGTGGGGTCCTGGACCACAAAAACTCGGATTCAGTAGATCTGGGACTAGGGCTCAAGAAGCAACATCTTTAATGAACACGTCAAACCCCTGATATGGCGGTTAGATCCCATTCTGAGAAGCACCACGCGGTAGGACAAGAACGGTCCCCGGCTCTGGCAAGCATGCTCAGTATTTTCTGGCATGCACTCCCTCTCCCACCTCATCTACGTCTATTTCCCCATTCGTGTCCTAATCAGCATGTAGGCCAAAGACCAGGAGCCTGGAATGCCTGGATCCTGACCTGCCACTCACTCATTTTCCTTTGAAGATCTCATGGAAAGAGGTCTATCCCCAGACTAGTAGAAAAATACCATATTATTAATAGCTCAGATTATGCTCAATACTCTTTTGATTTCATGGTTCTCTTGTAAAAACCGAAATGTTAAACATAGCTGAGCAGAGGATAAAGGGATAGAAACAAGACACCTCTATGAAGCCGGGCCTGAGTTCATTTGCCCAACTGATGATCAGTAGCTGGTCTATATCCAGGCAGGAGACCTGGGAGCATGGAACAAGGGTCAATGGAGTCTGTCTAAGGAGACAGGACTTACAAAAGTGTGCTTATTGCCTCGGAGGACAAAGATGAAGAGAAGTACCATGCATGGCTAACAATCTTTAAGCCACAGTAACTGCTCACTAGTAAAAGGCAGCTAATTTCTCTTCTCTTAATTTCAGGGAGGGGTCTTGGAAGGAAGATCATTGGGCAGGGGCTGGAAGCCTGGGAAGAGAGCAGATGCTCGTTGCTGCCTGGCTGCTGGAGGAAGGACAGAATCAGAGCCACTCAAGGACAGAGCTCCACACTCCTTGCCATTAGAGACTCTTCGGAATACTAGAAAGAAAATATATTTGGGGCAAAGATTATTCTTTGCAAAATGGTATCTTTTGATTCAGGAATGAGATAAGGAAATATGAATTACATCTCCTGGAGAATACAAATGAGTTTCTAAGCAGCCAATGAGAGTGTTTCCCAGGGTGAGATGCCTTATCTGGTTTAATTAAGAGCCCCCGAATTTCTATTCAGTGAGCGTTCATCACATTAGGCTTCCTTTCTCCAAAATTAAAATGCAGCCAGGGAAAAATTACTCAGGCCTGGGAATAAAGAGCTCTAAATTCTTTCAAAGAATTTGCAGGTAGGAAGAAGGGTTGGATATTTGAAAGTCGGAAATGTGGAATAGGGATAAAAATTCATATTCTGCCTGTGATAATGTCGTTAGTGGATAACGCTTCCTCCAACATCAGACATGGCTCCCTTCCAGGTAGGAGCCGGACTCTCTCACTGGTAACTGACCTAAACCGAGGACCCATACAAGGCATCCGCTCTCAGAGAAAACACTTCTCAGCATTACTCATGCCCTCTTTCCAGATCTGGTTTTAGCTCAGTTGGGAGTTGCGGCTCTTGGCTGGGCATGGTGGTTGGGAAGAGACCGAGTCTGTGGCTAGGGCCAGACATGAGTGGCAGCTCCTGAGGAAGGCCAGAGTGTAAGGCAGAGCATGGAACGTTTGGAAATTCAATTGGCAAAATACACACATTCAATCAAATTCCAGAGGCTGCTTGGAAGTCTGCTTTGCCTGGTCTTCATGTACCTTCGTGAGGCTTGGGGTTTTGTACCACATCTTGTCCCTTGAGCTAAGAAAGAAGAGGTGAGGAAGGCTAAAATCAAGTTTCTGGAGAAACCAGACTTCCATTATACCAGCTACAGGCTGGCGTCACACCTCTTGCCGTGAGCACACTTCATCTCTGCTCAGCCAGCCAGCACTCCCACCCAGGTGCTCTGACTGTGACTGGGGGCCTGGTATGCCTGAGCCAGCCTCCAGCCCTGCCATTTTTCCAAGAACAGCCCTCAACTCAGCCGTTCGGCAAAGAGCCCACAGGCACTTCTGGGAAAAGCTTCAGAGGCTGTAACTCCTTTCTGAAGAGGCTGAGCCCTGGTCACCTACCTCCCAGCCTTGGCACAGTTAGAAAGTCTCTGGTGAGACCTACACCCCCAGCCCATGGAGGACAGTGTACAAGAGGCCAGTTCCATGGTCCCCCAAATTCTAGGAAGGAGAGGACAGAAGAGAGGGAACAGAGATGTCCTGAGGCTTTATATTATACCCGTATTTCCATATCTACAGACCAACCACCATCCGCCATGATGTTACTCTTCCTTCGTGCTGTCTTATCAAATTCTCACAACAATTATGGGAGGAAGACATTATTATGGCCATTTGCAGATGAAGCTTGGAGATGTTAAGTGACATTACCCTTCTTCAGTGGTTCTCAAACCTTTGCATATACAAGACTCCCTGAAGGGTTTGCGGCCACATGGAATGCTATTTTAATAGATCTGGGATGGGGCCCAAGAAGGAGGATTTCCAGCCTGTTCTCTGGGGCCACCTCTGCTGCTGCTGGTTCAGGGCCCACACGGTGAGACACATGGGTGCCCACAGCCTGGTGGGGACGCAGGCACTAGATGGCTACCGATCTGTGGGAAGCACGTGGGTGAAGGGGAGGGTGCATCCCGAAGGCCTGGAGGAGGGGTGGGCAGGGCCTCTGTGTTACCTGGCTCCCTGTCATATTACATCAGTGTCCCTCTCCTCCTCTCAGCTCTACTTGTGGAGCAAAACAACTCAAGGAATATCAGTTGGGTTTCCATCAGAAGCAGAAACTACACATATTTTTACAGGGAAAATTTAATATAAAATAGTATTAACTATTTATAGGAGATTAACCACTCAGAGAGGGAAAAAAAAAACAAAACCTCTCAGGAACATCCTAAGGCTGGGCCCCTGGGTTGCTCGGTTGGTTAACCGGCTACCTTCAGCTCAGATCACGATCCCAGGATGCTGGGATCGAGCCCTACATTAGGCTCCTTGCTCAGCGGGCAGCCTGCTTCTCCCTCTCCCTCTACCTGCTACTCCACCTGCTTGCACTCTCTCTCTCTCTCTGTGTCAAATAAATAAGTTAATTTTTTTTAAAAAAGAACATCCTAAGGCTGAGGTAAATTATTCCAAGGGGGACCCCCTGGATGGGGAGGAAGCTGACTGGGCTGCCACGGGCCATGGCAGGTGCACAGGTGGCAGGCTCTGGCTGGAGAGCGAGGAAACCCAGCTTCCCACTGGGGCACGAGAAGGCCCAGGCTGGGGACAGGGAATCCAGGGCCAGACCCAGCAGCCCCTCCTGGGGTGCGAGCCAGCCAGGAATCCAGGCTGGAATTGGCAATGACACACGCTGGAGGGTGAGCGCTCTTGGGGGTTCAGCTTATGGGCTCCTGGCAGCCACAGAGAAGAAGAAATGAAAGCACAGACCAGGGAGAGAGTCCCTTCCTCCCACAGTGCCTCTTCTATGCCCTTCACACAAGCTTACTCTCATGCCAGGTGGGGAAGGAGACATGTTCACAGAATCCAGCCTCATTATGAAGAAGTAAGGCGTTGAAAGGTGCATCGAGGGACCATCCCTTGATAACTGCACCCACTGGGGATCTCCTTACTTAGACTCCAGTGTGAGTGACCTTTTGGAACTGAGAAGCATGGTGGCCCTGAGAGAGGCATTCACCTGGGTTGGGAAATGGTTAGTGAAGTCATCCTTGAAATACTTTCTATTCTGTCATGGAAACTGGTTGGAGGAAGGAGACAGAATAGTTTGTATAAAGGATCGGAAGGGGGAGAAGACCATGAACTTTCCCAAGGAGCCATTCAGGAGGAGAAAGAACTGCGGATAGTGAGCTTTTCATCTTCCCAAGAGCAAGTGCCATTTCAACAGAGAACTTCAATTCCTTGGGCCAAAATGGGTGGGAGGAAGCCGCTGCTTGTGTCACCCTCACTCCTCCGTTTCCCCTCCCTACAGTGACACCCCTCCCCCCCGGACTTTTACCCTATTTGCTGCTGGCTTTCCTCCTAGCCACGCCCCTCTTAGCCCCACCCTTCACAGCCCCTCCCCCCTCTCTTTGAGAATCCCAGTTCCTTCTCGTTTCTCCCTAATAGTTTTGGGAGTTTCCAGGTTGGGATCAACACGTGATTTCCTCCCCTATACCAGCTACAGGCTGGCCTGAGGCCAGCCTGTAGCTGGTATAATGGAAATCTGGTTTCTCCAGATTCTGGTTTCTCTCCTCTTTTGCTGTGGCTCACTGTGGATGAACCTTCTGATCTGCCAATGCCACAGCTGCCAGAGCAAGTCCACGTCGGCCAGGGTCCGCTGAGGGCTGCGCCAAAGCCCCCCATACCTGCTGTGGGGGGCGCCCTTGGAAACACGCCAAATGCGGCCGCCATTGTTGCCCCAGCAGGTGCTGGTGTCCCCTGACATCCTGACCAAGGCTGCAGAAGCAGCAGCCTGAGATGGGTGCTGAAGGCTGCAACTGGGACCCGAACCCCAAGCAGCTTGCTCTCCGGGCCCTGGAAGGGTCACTTCTCCCTCCACCACCAGCTCAGGTTCTCAACCAGAATGTAGCCCCTGCACCCTGTAAGGCCTGGGTTCCCTTCCAGGAGGCTCCGAGGTTCGTTGTGGCAAATGACCAGGGATGGCACATGGGTATCATGTCATATTCAGCCTCCAGTTGTTTGAAGATCCTCTGGGCAGGTCGGGAGCGGGGAGGGAGAGACACCCGGATAAATTCGCAAATGGAAGCATCAGCCCTGCAAATCGCCGGGGATCGACCACTTGCCTCAAGCCCAGCACAGCCCGGACCCCGCCTTCTGAGTGGTTATCGCACTTTTCAAACAGGGATGTAGAAGAATAAAGTGTGTTTTGACACAAAAGTTATGATTCGTCAGTGGAGTATGCATTGGAACGACCACCCATGCAGCCCACTCGAGGGAGGAATGGCCCAGTCATTGAAAACAGCAGCTTTCTCTTCGCAGCATGGACTGAGATGGAACTCGGTCCCCGAGTCTGAGAGCTCCGTCATGGGAGACGTCATGGCCCTTCTCCTGGTGTGGCGCAGGGCCTAGGGCAAGGGTGCTGCCCTATTGATCAGTGATTGCGGACTTCGAGGGGTGTTTTTAGCTATGGGGTCAGGTCCAAGAGGACCGTTAGGAGTCCTTTCTTAAGGGAAATGATTTCAATAGCCCCTCCTTGCCCTGCACCTCCCCTAACTTTGTCTGTGTCGCCTATCAGGGGGGCTCGAGCTTCCCTGGAGTTCCTGAGAGGAGACCCCCCCACCCGCCTCTCCCCTGCTCCTCCACCCCAAGCTGGTGCAGGGGGCCAGCTGCAGGCCTGGGTTCCCCCTTGGCAGGAAGGCTTTGGGGGAAACTGCCTGCTGGATGACCCTAAGGGGGTGTCCTATGCAGGGCGCAGTGCTGACCCCCCGGGGAAGGGTGTTAGCAGTAGGTCTTGTCTTCCGTTTGTTCCAGATCTTCCACTCAGCACCCCAGGACAGGACCTCACACACCGCAGCCGTGGGGTCTAGTCAGTGGGAGGAGGCTGCAGGGGGGCAGAGGTGGGAATAGAATGAGATCCTCCTATTTGCTTGCCGGGGTCCTGGCTGGTGGACTTCCCCATCTTGCTGTCTGCCCCGGTTCAAGTAGCTTCCCCTCACCTTGGATCTTCTGTTCCAGAGACAGTGCCCTTCCTGTGGCTTCCCCTCCAATGGGCCCCACCCTGGCTAGTGGGCCTGGCATTAAAATCCCTCAGTCACCCTGTTGGCAGGCACCCTCTGTTTCCAGCTGGGACCAAGGCTAATCACTGGGTGAGCCTTCTCCAGAAGTCTCAGGGGCCAGTCTCTTGTATGAGAATGGATCCTGAAGCCAGACTGTTGGCATCGGCATCATTGCTTCCCTTTGACCCCCGTGGCGACTCACTGTCCCTGCGTGTGAAAGGGGCACAGTCACGGCGTGTACTGGGTGGTTCATTACGAGAGCAGTGTGAGGGGCGCACGCCCAGCCCTGGTGAGACCTGGCTCAGTGAACCTGACCTACAGCTTCTCTGTTTCTGCTGCTCCTCCCTGCTCACCTGCACGTCCAGGGGGGCAAGGGGGGGCGCAGGCCTCCACTGGGGCAGCTGGCTCTGCGTCTCTGGGTAGACATCGTGTACCTTCCCGATGACTGAGGGAATGTAGTCATAACGCGATTCCTTCCTGGAGAAACGTCAGACTTTACAGCTAGAAGCATCCTTGGAGAATCTTGGTTGCTCACACTTTACGACCGTGGAAACAGAGGGCTTGTCGTCTTCCCCAAAGGCACAGGGCTGGTCACTCAGTGCCCCTCACCAACCCCAGTCCTGCCCCCCAGTCCCCTACAAATGGCTTTCAGTTTGTGTTTGTGCAAACATCTCTAAGTTGTGTGATTGTGTGATCACTGCCCGGCTCTGTGGCTTTACTCGGGGTGGACAGATGGCTCCTTTGGTAATGCAAGGATAAATCTACGCCAGCGTAAAAAATAATCATTATCCGCCCAATTCTGATGCTTCCACTTCGGTTTTATAACCTGCACTTTTTTTTTCTTTGTTCTCTTCAGCACGGGCCCTAATAACAAATGAGGACAGCCAGTCCCCCTGTTTTCTGCAGGCAGACTCTCCCCGGTGGTGAGCTCGGAGATGCTCGAGCTACTGACAGTGTGGTGCAGAAGACAGGGCTCGGGCTGGGGGCCCCCTGGACTGACGCCTCAGAGGGAGCAGGACCCCGGGTGCCCCTGAGAGCTGGCCAAGAAGCCCAGCACGGTGTGGATCCTCATTGCCCCAGAGGAGACTGCGTGAACTTGTCTCTGCCAGCTACCGCAGGAGGCCCTGTCCTTGTGCGGGTCGGTCTGACCTGAAGTCTGCCCCTGGACTCCCAGGCTCGCTGAGACTCGGGGGCAGGTCCTCACGGTTTGGATGGCCTGGGATCTGGGAAGGAAGAAGTTCACGGGTGGGTGTGAAGTGAGGAGGAGCTAAAGGGAGAAGTTCCGCAGCAGAGAGCTGTGCCTGGAGGGGAGCAGCGCTGAGGAGAGGGCCCGCGGTGGGGCGGAAGGGCTCTGCACCTGTCCCGGAGCCCGGTCTCTGTCACAACTTGGCTGTGGATCAGATGATGCTCAGAGCAGCAGTCCTTGACTCCAGGAGGTCTTTTCCCAAAGTGGATGATGGAGATGCCACACTGGGAAGCTTTGTGGCTCCCAGGATGGGGAGAGGGGGGTTGGGGGAGGGTACATGGGGATACGCATTCATTCCCCCAACATGTAGCTCCCGTCTCCAGGCACCAGCCTCAGGGCTGGGGCTGGGGGTGGTGGGCAGAGGAGACCAGTGCACCGCCTGTTCCCCAGGGAGTGGGGAGGGCGCGGGCTCTCCCCAGAACTCGCCCAGGGGCTGGGTTGGTCAGGCTGATGGAGGCCACAGCTTGCGGCCATGAAAAGGGGAGGAAGAGCCCCATTATTTGCCATCTCTGTCTCTACCCTCCTTTGCTCTGATGACCTTGAAGAGCCTTTTGTTCCTCCTGTCCCAGTTCAGTTTCCATGGGAACTGGAGTGGCCACGTCATCTCTCTGCTAAGGTGCCGGCCCCCAGGATGCCACGAACACCTAGGGGAAAAACTGGCAGAGAACAATAAGCCATCTCAGAAATTACCCCGCAGGCCACTTCCTTATGTTCTGCCTCCACTTTCGCTGGGGTTTTAGGGGTTCAGTTTGTGTCCCCGTGTTCATGGAGGCTGCCGGGGACTAGGTGCTCTCCTTCATTCGGTCTGGATCTTCCGTCCTTAGCAACTGGCCTGGGCCTGGTTGGTGTGTGATAATTGCTTCCTGAGGGATTCATGGGCGGGGACTGTGGGCACATGAAGTAATGCCATGTCCTCTCAATAAATCCAGATAACAACATAGGGCTCTTTGAGTTCTGGCCTCTCCCCAAATGTGCCACCTGACGAAGTGACTTCATGACGCAGTCATGAACTAGATGCATTTTATTCGAACTTCTCAAACAAGCTAATGGTCCACTGACAAGCAGTCACTTACAGCCTGATTGATTGATAACCATGGAACTTTCTGGAATGGGCTGTGGGCTGCTCAACAGGACCCAGGACCCAGGAAAGGGGACAGAGTTGAAATGAGCCATCTCCTCACATTAGTTCTTACAGGGCTGTTGAAAACAGACTCTGGAGCCATGTGCCTGGCTCAGATCCCAGCTCTGCCACGGAGGAGCTGTGTGAACTTGGCCGGTCTGAGTCACAGGGTCCTCATCTGTAAAATGGACTGATGACAGACTCAACCTCATAGACTTGCTGCATTAAGTGGATGGATACACAAAAAACACTCAGAACAGAACCTCCCCAGAGTAAGTTCTAGAAATCTTATTATTACCATCATTATCCTGTTTTACTCATTCCAAGAGGCACCTCTGAATCTGAAGATGTTTTTTCTGTCTTCTTGGTAGATAACATATGGTGTGGGTTACAGTAGGTTGTATTTTAGATTCGGTTCAATTCATTATTGTTGTTGTAATTATTTCCAGCCTCTAGCACAATATCGGGTAAATAACGAGGACTTGATTTACTTTTAGAAAAATCACATTCTCTGGAGACTTAGACCTCTCTGTTGTCTCCCCAGACCCTCCCCTCCTGGAGTCCGACTGCTAAAAGGTATGGCAGTGTGGTCGTCAGTGTGGGCTCAGCGATGATCAGAATAGAAGCCCCATCAGGCAGACAGGGAACTGCTGATTCTAGACATGTGGTCATCTCATTTCCTTCTCCTTAGCAATCAGGCCAGATGTTTTAGCTGGCTTTTCAGTGTTGGGTGGGTATGTTGACTCATTTTGCATCATTCTGATAATCAGAAGGAGTCCTGTGTTTGGATTACTCAGAGTTCTCCAGAGAAACAGAACCGAGGGGATATGTACTACATATATAAAAGTAATTGGATTGTGTAATTATATGGCTGGCAAGTCCCAGACCTACAGAGTAAGACAGCAGGCTGGAGACCCAAGGGGGAGCCAGTGTTGCAGTTCAAGTCTGAAGACCATTTACGGCAGAATTCTTTCATGCTCAGGGGAGGACAATCTTTTGTTCTAGCCAGGCCTTCAACTGATTGGGTGAGGCCCACCCAGGCTACAGAGGGCAATCTGCTTTACTCAAAGTCTCCTTACTTAAATGTTAATCTCGTTCAAAATACCCTCACAGAAACATCCAGAATAATGTTTGGCAAGCTATCTGGACACCTTGTCCTAACTAAATTGTCACAAAAATTCACTATCACAGTGACTTGCACAGAAGATGTCTGGAATAAAGCTGTTGTGTCCTTGCCTTGGGGAGACCACTGCCCCTCTGCTGTAAAGTCCTGCTGGTCTGGGCTAAATTCTACAATTGCGTCCTCTATTACCCCCCAATAACCCTGCACATTAGGCAGCCATATCTTCATTTTTCCAAGGAAGAAACAAAAATCAGAGTTTATATGACTTATTAGTACATACATAACTCTGGGCAACCAGACAATGCAGTGACCCAAAGCCAACCTTATCTGTGGTTATCTCCTGCTTGTCAAAGATGGTAGTGATTATGGTTGCTATTGTTTTATTATATTTAGCACTTAGGCTTACTATATTTCAGGCACTCTTCTAAGCACTTGAGATATATTAACATTTAAAATGAGCTCAATATCTTAACCATCCCCTAGAATGCTGCAGACAGATGTGATAAACAAGTCATTTGAAGGTGTGAAATGCCTGCAAACCCCTTCGCCTGGGCTGCCCCCCACCCCAGGGCTCTGGGCTGCCTGGGGCTAGCAGTCCCTCTCCCACCTGCCAATCTCCTTCCCTGCTATTTTTACTGAGCAACTGATTAATGCCCGCTCAGGGTGGGCACGCCCACTCCATGGCATTCGCATCTCATCAGTTCTTCGCACCTTCTAATTGCTTCTGAGATTATCTCCTCTCTGTTGGACGGGTCTGATGAGGAGAGGAGGACACGTACAGGAATGGGGGATGCTAGCAATACCCCGGCCGCATCCACAACCACCGTCCTACACTCTCATTTTGCACCTTTTCTTCGTTGCCCCTAGCTCAGCCCTGCCATCCCCGCGAGAAGTGTGAACCTTGTTAGCAGGACGTCTGTCTGTCTCTGAGCGCTCAGGCAAGGACTGGAGTCTTGTGAGCACAGGGCTGCTGCAAGGTCGTTGTCCTTGCCCTGACTCCCGACGGAGCTATCTTTGCAGTGAAAGCCCATTTCTCTCTCATGTCAGGCCAGAGCTGGGGGTGAGGGAGGCACGAGAAAAGAAAGGAGGTGTCACCTTGATTGACAGGCTAGTTCACACGTCTAGAGGACATGGGTCATTATGTGGTGTGAGTAGTGAGTGCTATGGAGACTGTGGGCATTCAAGGGGGCGGGGAGCACTGAGGCTTGGTTTGGTTAAGAGGAAAAAGGGGGTGCTGACTTCACTTGGACAGGGAAGAATAAACAGGACTTTAAAAGGGCAATGGGAGGGGAGAAGGAAGGCAGCAGGGATCACAGGGAGGAACGGGATGCCCAACAGAGGGGGATTCTCCACTGAGGGGCTGCCATTGCGGTCCGCATCTCAGTGCTTCCATTTTCTCTCAGATGATCCCCTGCTGTCCCTTTTCCAGGAGCTCATTCCTACCAGCATTTCACCATGCTAGGCTTCTAGCACCTGTGAACAGCAGCACACAGTCAGAACCCTAAAATCAGCCCCCAGCCCATCTCTCTCCAGATATCCACTGCCCCGGTTCTCTGGCCGACTTCAGAGCCGATCTTTCAGAAGGAGGTGTATACCGTCAGCCTCTGACTTCTGCCTCCCATGCCTCTCGGTCCCTAGAGGCCCTCCTCCCTCTGCACGCACAGTCCCCTGTGACAGCTCTTGCTAAGGGACATTTGTCAGTCCTCACCGATGTCTGGCTCTTGGCAGCATATGGCAATATTCACCACTTGCTTCTCCTTGAAGGGCGCTCTCCTGTGTCCCCAGAAACCCCAGGCAGATGCTACTGGTTTGTTCCCTACCTTTCTGACTGTCCCGTCCAGGCTTCTTTCCCAACATGCGTTCACTAGGACATCGTACCAGGGGCATTTCATGTGCAACATGCGAAGCGTGAAACTCATTCTTTTTCCAAACCTGATCATTCTCCACTAGCTTTGTCTCCAGAAGAGTGCTCCCTGAACATCCAGTTGCTCAAGCCCAAAACAAAGGAGTCAGTCTTTTCTCTCTCTCACTCTACTCTGTCCACTCCTCTCATTCCTTTCTATTACTGGGTCCTCTTCACTTTACCTTTTGAATGTCTCCAGTTAATTCTGTGTGTCAGTTTGAAGAATTAAGTTGCCTTAACTGGCCACAGGATGCTCAGATGAAACATTGTTTCTGGAGTTGGAATTAGCACTTGAATCAGTGGACTTAAGAAAGTAGGTTGCCTTCCCCAACAGGGGAGGGCTTCCTCCAATCCATTGCTGGCCTGAATGGGAAAAAAGGCAGAGGAAACAGGAATTTTCTCCCCCCCCCTTTTTTTTTCTGCCTCACTGTTGAGCTGAACATCTCATCTCATTTTCTCCTGCCTTCAGATTGGCTCCCGTCGTTTGCAAGCATTTGGACCCAGACTAAATCATTCTGCTGGCTTTTCTGGGCCTCTAGTCTACAGATGGCACAGGGTGGGACCTTTCAGTCTCTATAACTGGGTGAGCCAATTGCTGTCATAAATCTCTTTCTCTCTCCTTCTTTATATATATGTAAAGAAATATATATTTATTTAAATATATATTTAATTAAGTATAACTATATTTTATATATTATATAAATAAATTATTATATTAAATATTTAATTTAAAATATGAAATAATTAAATTTATTTAAATATACATATATATATAAAACCCAACATACTCATATAGTATATACAGGCATATATCTTCACACACATATATCTATATATCTCACAGGTTCTGTTTATCTGGAGATCCCTGATATAGATAGATACATATATAGATAGAGATCTCTGCTGATTTACTTCTACTCTCCTAGTCCAAACCACCAGCATCTCTCCCCTGGACTAATAACTCACTTTTAACCAATTTCCCTACATCCGTTCCTGCCCTTCCTCTATCTGATTCTCCACCCCGCAGCCAAATTGATCTTTTAGAAAACGGCAAATATCATTTGGCAGCTGCTCTATTTAAAACCTGCCCATAGCCCTGGTTTGCTGCAGACTGAAACCCTCCCCGCAGCCAGGAGGGCGTCTGGGCTGGCTCTGGGGATGTCGACCACGCACCAGCCATGTCGCCTTCTCTATCACCACCCTGCCTCGTGCTCAGGCACTGTCACTTGCTCCCACATCCCAGGCTCATGCCCTCTTCCTGGGTTTTTCACAAGCTGCCCCCTATGTCTGAGGACATTTTCTTTCTTAGCCTTTACCTAGTTCTTGCTTCCTTCTTATAAGTTCTCTCAGGGCACTCTGTTCCGAGCAGATCTCGAAATGCTAATTCAGCATTAATCGTAGAATTCATTTTCAGATACCTCCCCTCCTCCCCGAATGGCTGCTTCTGTCCATCTGCTTCTCTGCGGTGCTACGCACGCTAGGACCTCAGGAATCTCCACAACACCCCGACCTCTCTGCTGCTGGCTGGCTTCGCCCTCGAAACCACAAATCTGTTTGCTGCATTTTCATACTTAAAAACTCTTTGGTGGCTTCCAATGACCCACAGCTCTACCTGTCAATCTTTTCCACTTGGATGAAGGGGTTCCAGGACGTTACACAGAATAGCCATGTTAAGCACAACATTCTTCTGAAGTTTCACAGTGTACTTTAGAAATTCATGTGAAGTCTACATTCCAATCTATAATATCCATTTGATAAAAAATAGAAATTATGCTTCCCCACAAAATCCACATACACAAAAATGGATGTTCCAAGCAGCCATCTCATAATGCCTGTGGGGCCCCCATATGCCATCACGACTGCCATGTGCTCCCAGGAATAGAAGCATGTAAATTTCAGAAGGTCATATTTGATGGTTTTCATAGAAGATGAGGTTGGGGCTTAACCCCACACCTTTGGTCCTCCTCTGGGTTTCTCACAGCTGCCATGGATGGTTCCCGTTGGTGTTGACAAGTTCTCACCTCATGCATTTGAGGCCATCTTCTCAGTGCAATGAGACCTTGCTCAGCCAGTGTTCAAGGCAGCCCAATCCTGAAATTTTGGGGATTTAAAAACTTCAGGGCAATGCTTAACAGATGAGAGAGAAGAGTTGGTATGTAAATCCTTCAGCTTCCATTGGTGGGTCAATTATGAGCTAGTTGGGTCTTCCAGGAAGAATAGGCTAAGACGTAGTTAGACACAGGAGAGACTTACAGAGGGTGACAGATAAATGGACTTTGAAGGCCGAGGCACAGCCTGAAGACACCTGCGGCCGGAGGCTGGGAGATCATTATCTCCCTTTGCAAAGGATACTAAGCAACTGGCACTTGGTCAGGGGACAAGCTACAGAGCCAAGGCTTGACTGCAGGGCATGACGAGCAAACAGAAGAAGATTGGATTCTTGTTAATAGCAGAAGTTAGGGTCTACTTGAGTTTTCAGGCACACCTGGGACAATACTAATGGCCTGAAAAGGCCAGGTTGACTCATAAGGTTGATGAGAACTGCAGGAGATGTCAGTGTCATAGTGAATCTGAGACGGGCAACCCGAGGCCATCTGTCCCCAAGGCCATGTCAGAGCATTGTGAGCCCAATGTGGTCTTTCCCAGTTCCTAGCGTCACATCAGTGGGCACAGTGAATTCAGAAGAATCCAGGCCCTGATTCTGCAGTAACCCCATGTACCATCTCCCCATCTCCCCTGCCTCGAAGACAGTACTGTATTCCCAAGGCCAGGCTTCCACATGGCCCCTTTGGGGCCAGACCTGGGTTCATGTTGTGCCCAGCTGAGCTGTCCTCCCTGCCTGTGTGCTAGGGCAGGGTCCCTGTCCCTCAACCCAACAGATGGTGGTGGCTGAGCAGGCAAGAAGATGAAATCCTGTCTTTTCGATGACTTCTGACATGTGACACCTGACTCCCTGCCTCTGATCTGTTCTCCTGTGCACAGGAGTCACCATGCTGGCCAAGATGGGCCTGCTGCCCAGCTATCCTGCACAAAGAGCTCATGAAGCATGACTGGATTTGGTCTCAAATATGTACCACGTAAAATGCAGTGGTCATTATGACCAACTCAGAGGTCAGTTGGGAAATAGCCACTGCGGAAAACAGCATAGAGTTTCCTCAAAAAATTAAAATGGAATTACTTTGGATCCCATAATTCCACCACTGGTATTTATTCACCCAAGGAAGAGAAAACACTACCTCAAAAAGAGACACACACCCCTGTATTTATTGCAGTATTATTTACAATAGCCATGATATGGAAGCAGCCCAAGTGTCCATCCATAGAGGAACGCAAGATGTGACATATATAGATATGTATATATGAGGGAATATTACTCGTCCATAAAAAAGAATGAAATCTTGCCATTTGTGACAACATGGATGGACCTAGAGGGTATTATACTAAGCAAAATAAGTCATACAGAGAAAAACAAATACCATATGATTGCACTCATATGTGGGACTTAAGAAACAAAACAAACAAACAAAACAAGAAAAAGAGAGACAAACAACAAAAAAAATGGACTCTTAAATACAGAGAACAAACTGGTGGTTTCCAGAGGGTGGGTGGGGGGTAGTGGTGAAATAGGTGAAGGGGATTAAGAAAGAGTATACTTATGACAAACACTGAGTAATGTATAGAAGTGTGGAATCACTATAGTGTGCACCTGAAACTGTGTAACACCAGCTGTTAACTCTATGTCAGTGAAAAAAAGGAGGAAAAAAGAATATCATGACATCAAGTGAAATCCTTGTCTCATTATAGGTGTCCCAGAAGAAGAGAGAGAGAAAGGGCTGGAAAACGTATTTGAAGGAGCACACCAAGATTATGAATTAATGCTCACTGCGCATTCTGGAGGGCTGTGTGTGTGTCTTGCACATTGGTGTTATAAACATCAGTGAAAACATTACCATATATTGGACTAGTTCGTGAATCTTGGCTGAAGGATTTTGCTGCAGAAACCTGAAGCACAGCTTCCTGAGAATGGAGGAGTTGTGCTGGATGAACACCTTGGAAATGAAAGGCGCTAAGTCATGAGACAAGAAGACCATCCTTAGGTAAACAAAACAAACGCAGTGGACCTCTCTGGAACAGTTCGTTGGACCTGCAGCTGAAGCTGCTTCTGGATTGTCTTCCAGAATATGCTATTCTAAGCATAATTACATGAGACTGGGGTGAAGTGGGGGGGCAGTAATGCAGGAATCAACTCTATTAACTATTGATGAATTTTCCCACCTCTGTGTAATTCCTTAAGTTTTCCTCCCTGGGATCTCATATTGAAAAGAAGCCAGTAGCTTCATTCCATATACCTTTCTGCCCACCAGCTATGTCACAGGAGTCAACTGTCTCTCCCCCAACTGATATGAAAATGCAAATCTGTAAGGAGAATATGAAAATTCACTCTTTCAAGCTAACTACATGTCAGACATCCCAATAGAAACCAACAAGATGACATCGAGTTTAAAGGAATGCTTCAAAAGTGGAAATAAGGCATTTAGATGGGCAGTGGAAGTCAAAAGAAATTGCAAAGCTACAAAGCCAAAAGAACGAATGAAGAGAGCAATTCAGAGCAATCTAGATCATGTGGCATGCAGGAAAAAAAATGGGCCATATTCAGAGGGAAGAGAAGAAGGTATTAGAGTGAATCCCCAAGAATCCTCTTGCCCGAGAATAGGTCCTCTTGTCTAGCCATCCTGGGGCTAGGGTGCCTGGGAGGGAGCAGCCCACTGCAGGAGGGACTTTGAAGGATGCACTCTGCCCGGGGTGGCTAACTGAGTGCTTTCTCATGTTGCATGATGTTGCTGTTTTCACCTCATGACTCTTCCTCCAGCTCATTGTTCAGCATCTCCTCAGTATCCCAGAGGCTCTAGGAGCATGAGTTGTGTTTGTCTCTGGGAGGGTCTGTCTGAATTATCATCTCTCAGGGTGCTGGAAGGCAGGGAGGCATCGTGAATTCCTTCTCTAGTTCTTTGGCAGATCCCTCCTCTCCAGCCCACCTATTAAATGAAGGAGCTCCTCCAGGATCAGTCTTCTCTCTCCATGCCTTCTTTTCAAGGGCGATCTCATCTGCAGACTCAGCTCCAATTCCCACTTATCTGCTGATGACTCTCAAACTCAGAGCTCTTCCTATTCTCAGTCTCTGAACTCCAGATTTATATATTCAAAAGGTGACTTTTGAGTGTCCTCAGATGTACCTCAAATTGAACATGCAAATGCAGAGATTTGGTCTGCAAACATACCCATACCAGCCTCACTCTCTCCACCGTCACCACCCAAACTCACCTCCACTCCAGTGCAGCAAGGCTCAGGGGATGACCCGACCATCTATCTGCTTCTGCAGCCAGAGGCTCGGACATCCTGAAGGACACCCCAGAATCCCATCGTTCTATTGATGATTCCTCTTGCACTTTCCCAAGACCGTCTACATCTCCTCAACTCCACTGCTGCCTCCTTAGACCAAGTTACCAACATTTCTCATCCAACTGGCCTCCCAAAGTATCCTCTGGCCCATTCTGAGCCATTCTCTATTCTTCACCAGATAGTTATTCTAAAAAATGCAAATCTTTTTGGTGTGTTCCATTGCTCTTAACATTGAACATCTGTACCACCTCAGCAGCCTTGGTTCCCTGCTGTCCTCCAGCCCTGGCCCCCAGCACTTTCTCTTCTGTCCTGCTGCTTCTATGCCTCCCCCACATCATTCTCCTCCTCTAGCAATCTGACTTTTAAAGCAATGCCCACACCAGGAGGGCTTTATTCACTCCCCCCCACTTCCACCTTCTGATTAAGCTCTTCCCATGCTTCAGACCTCAGCTCAAGTGCCACTTCTCCAGGTCTGGTAAGTTCCACTGTTGGATGCTTTTAAAAATTTTCATTGCACCATATCTCTCTCATGGATGGGACTAGCCAAAGCTAAAGTTTGCAGGATGTGTGAATTTAGTCCATTAATGCTAGTCTCCCCACTGGAATGTAAGCTCCTCCAAGACAAGAGATGTGTCTCTTTTGCCCACTATTGGACCTTCATCCCAAGCACAGTGCCGGGTCCACAATGTTCTCACCTTCTGGCAAGGATGCCCCACTGAGGCTTGCTCAGAGATGGGTGGATGGGAAGCCCAGACTGCTGCTTCTGCAGGGTTGCCTGCTGCGGACCAAATTTCCAGTTGGGAAATGCTGCCTCCCTCTGGCCATGTGCAGTGATACGGGCGAGTGAGGGCTATGGGGGACCTGCAGGACCCTGGAGCTGGATCAGGACAGGTAGCTTTTCCCCAGGTTCATGGTGAATGGCTGTGATTCCTTTTTGTTTGTTTTATTTTGCTTTTTCTTACTTGCAGCGTGAAAAAAGTCCTGGGGACTGGGTTCATAGTTGGAACAAGGGATGCAAGCCATGCCTATGTTTTAGCCAGGAGGAACTCAGTAAAAATCTTCCCAATACCCAGACTTGTTCTCTGCATGCTGTGAATTCCACACATCTCAGAGGGTAAATGGTTGAGAGTTCATGGGGGAAGGGTTTGGTGGTCGACCAGTTCTGCATAGATTAAACCGAGGAGCATGAATATGAGTTGACAGTAGAGGATCTGAAGGTTTTGCCTGGAATTGTCATTGTCTTTTAATGGTGTATTTTAAGTGCATAAATCATGAATACTGATTGGATGGCAAATCATTGATTTTATTTTACTTTTATTTTTATTTTTTAAAGATTTATTTATTTGAGAGAGAGAGAGATCGTGTGCACACGAGCAGGGGGAAGGACAGAGGGAGAGAGGGTGAGAGAGAGAATCCCAAGCAGACTCTGAAAAGGGCTTGGAGCCCAACGTGGGGCTCGATCCCACAACCCTGAGATCACAACCTCAGCCAAAGTCAGGAGCTGGACACTTAACTAACTGAAGCAAGTCATTGATTTACAGACAAAACCTGCATTTTGAGTCTTTTCTTTCAATAATTTTTCATGAAAATATCCATGTATTTTTGCCTGGTCCTCTAGTAACCAACAACATGGGCATTTGTCTGTGTCTATGAAACAGATTAAGACAGTTGGTCAGTGGGACGAGGCAGAGCCATCAATCTGAAACTCTCCTCCAGCTTGGCTGCAGGCTTTCCACAGGCAGAGACCACTTCTTCCTCAGTTCTGCTTCTCCAGCTGGCAGGATGCTCAGAGTACAGAAGGTGCGTATAGAAATGTGCTGAGTAAGTGAGTGAACGGTTATGAGTTAAGTCTGGCCTGCAAAGATGGCCTAGAAAGACCTCTGGGGACAACCTATTTCCTCTATAAAAACCCTTCTCCCGGGACCTTTCCACCAGAAAAGGTTTCTGTTTGTTTTGTTTTTAAAACAACCTTGTTTACATATGTGGAGGGGAAAGGAAGTGGTAGGTTTAACCTGGCTGGGGGGAGCTAATACCCTTGGAGGAGCCCACAGAGGGGACATTTAGAAAGCAACGAGAAGCATCCAGCAGTAGAAGGTAGGAGGGGAGCGGGAGAGTCAGAGGGCCCATGATCCCATGATTGAACCTGGGAAGAGGGGTCATGAAGGGGGAAAGGGAGGGTGGCATAAAAACTTGATTTCTTTTCTTTTATTTTTTTTGGAGATTTTATTTATTTATTTGACAGACAGAGATCACAAGTAGGCAGAGAGGCAGGCAGAGAGAGAGGGGGAAGCAGGCTCCCTGCTGAGCAGAGAGCCCGATGCGGGGCTGGATCCCAAGAACCTTAGATCACGACCCAAGCCGAAGGCAGAGGCCCCAACCCACCGAGCCACCCAGGCACCACTGAGAGCTAGATTTCTTTGAGTGCCACACAAAGCAATCCCAATTTTCAAGATGTTATACACAGTGTCACACACATGGATAGTGCCCTTACAGAATGAAATTTTCTTTTTAAAGTGAAAACTTTAAAGCCTTTGAAGAGACCAGTTTTCTTTTTCACATGCTGCCGGGAAGCGTTGTAAGGCAAAGAGCCTGTTATGTACTTGAAATGAATGTGGAATGAGCTGTCAAGGTCAGCGCTATACAGCAGCAAAAATTCTTAAGTAGCCGGAAGGCAGCTTGACAACCCCTGTAGGTGGCCCCCCCTGGGCAGGCGCAGAGGGAAACGGCAGCAGGTGGACATGGGTGTGGGGTGTGGCCCTTAAAGGATCCTCGCACAATCGGATCAGTGTCCGACACCCCAGGGATGGACAATGATACCTGGAATGGATTTGTTCAGAACGGCTCCGGAGTAGTACTGCGTTTACCACTCAGAAATATTTATAGAGTCGAGTCAGCTGTGGCTTTGGAGTGCAGCCAGCCTGAGCAGCTCAGAAAGCATCCCATGGTGGCTGATAAACTGTGACCCCCTGGGGAATGACAGGACCGCACATCTGAGCCCGCACCATCTCGAAATAGAACCGTGTCCCGTCGGGCTGCCCCTCTGACAAAACCCTTCCTGTTGCTTTCCACTATACTTGGAATGAAGCCCACACCCAGAGCCGGATCTTCCAGTCTGATGTGGTCTGAGCTCTGCTTCCCCTCCCCCCACCCCACCCCGTGCTGCAGCCTCCCTGGCCTTTGTCCCCAGCTTCTGCCACCTCGGGACTCACACACCTGCTCGTCCCTCTCCCACCACTTTGCCTGATGAGTTCATTCCCCCCCTCATCCAAGTCTCAACTCCAGGGCACCTCCTCAACGGAGGCTCCCAGCGTCCTTCCTCAGGTGCGCCCGCCCAGACTAATTCTCTCATTTTTGTCCTTTCCTGTCTCTCTCTGCGCTCCCCACAGGACAGCGGAGTCCATGGGGCAGAGCATCCTGTCCGGCTGGGTTGCTGCCAAGTCCGCAGTACCTGTGCCTCCTATGTCTGGCACGTAGAAGGTGCTCGATAAATTTCTGTTGAATGAAGGAATGTGTAGGGAAACTGAGGCAATGGAAAGTGAGATACTTTCCTGGACACCGTGTGGAGTCAACCTGCATGTTCTGCAATGAGATGGCATTGAAATGTCTAACCACACTCCCTCAGAGCCTGGAGGGAAGGTATGTTTAGGAGTAAGTTGCAGGTTCTCCTGGAATTGGGGCTGAGATGCTGGGATACATAAAAGAGGAATGGACCCCCCCCCCCCAGGACTTTCTCCTTCCGTATGGAGAGACAGTGAGGGCCCCTGAAGATGAGGTGTGTGCACAGGGCAGAATTCTAGTCTGGAGCTTGAACTGAAGAGGAAGGAGGCTCGGGAGTGCATTGGACACCCGCCCCCCCGCCTCTATCCCTCAGGGAGTGGTCGGGTCCTGCTAACACCCTTCCCCTCCTTCCTGTCTGTCCTCTAGGAGCTGCCCCAGCAGCCCCCTGTGAGGGGGAGAGGTGGGAGGTGAATTCCTGAATGGCCATGGCTGAACACTTCTTCAGGTTGGGAGAGAAAGCAGTTAGCACACAGGTGTTGGGGTCCCGCAGGGCTGGCCGCAGTCGCTCCCACCAGCGTGTTCATTTCAGAGGCGACCTGGAACGTGGGAATGACATTCAGTGTGTGCACACAGAGGGATCCTAAATGCACGTCCCTGTCACCTACTTTCTACTACCAACAGCCTCACCCTGCTCAGCCCTAGATGTTTCCACCTACGCTGTTGCCACTCGGTAAAGAAGGAAGCCCAGAGCATATGCGAAGCGCCCAAATTCTCATTCATTCCTCCCCTGTGATTTGGGATTTCTGCCTTCACTGAGAAAGCTGAGGTTATTTTAGTATCATTTTAGTATACTAGATATTAGTATATTAGATATTATTTATTATTAGATATTATTAGTATATTAGATATATATAAATATTTAGATATTATATAATATAATATAGATATATTATAATTATAAATTATATTTATAATATAATTAGATATTAGATATTATTTATTAGATATTACTAGATATTAGTATATTAGATATTATTTAGTATCATTTACTACTAGATGTAAATTACTATAGAAGTAAATAATCTCTTAGAGAAAAAGCAACGTTTCTGTTTCCAAAACTCCTCCCTGGACACTTATTTGCCATAAAGAAGTCATCGTGCTTTACGACTGGCATCTTGAAGGGTCTAACGGGATGGCCGGGCCGCAGGCCTCATGTAGGTTCTCTGCCTAGCAGGGCAAAGACTGGGCCTTCTGGGCCAGAGTGGGTTTTCTGAGGGTAATGTGCAGGTTTCTGGTCTTTTCCTAGCAATGTGTGTCTAATTCTCCTTCCCCAAACTGGCGTCGAGGCTTGACTGACAAACTGGCCCTTGAGGGACCCACTTCTCGGCGCTGGACATCCCGTCTCCTTTCGGATACTGAGCAGTACTAGAGTGCGGTCCCCGGCCAGAGGCCATTCCCACAGGCAAACAGCCAGCTGTTCCCAGAGCTTCCTGACCTCAGTGTATGGTTTCTATTTGCCACCACCACACCGGGAAGGCTCTTCCCCTCCATGCTACTTTGGCCCAGGGCTAATTTGGAAGCCCTGCACCCCCTTTGGCCTAGGTCACAGGGACTAATCTGCTTCTGCCTTGCTATAGCCTGGATGCTTGTGCGGCCCCCCAAATTCACGTGTTGGAATCTTAACCCCTAATGTGATGCTAACAGAGGTGGGCCTGTGAAGGGAAACTAGGCATCTATGAACCCTCACCAGACACCCTATCTGCCAGAGCCTGAATCTTGGACTTCCCGGGCTCCAGAATGGTGAGGAACGTGTGTTTGTCATTTAAGTCAGCCAGCCCATAGTATTTTTGTTATAGCAGCCTGAGTGGCCCCGGACAGACCTGGGGGCCGTGGGCCAGCCTCCCCGCCAGACGCGGGAAATGCTCCCACGCACACCAGGGCCACAGGGCCCTCCACAAGTCAAAATATTGCTCCTTGTCCTATATGAACAAGATGGGGGAATATTAGATGGGGAACAACCCTGACGAGTTGTTTTACCCTTTCAGAATGGTTTGAGGGAGGAAGCTTCAGTCAACCTCCTTTGAAAATCTCAACTGTTCCATTCCCCCTGGGCTGGCTGGACTGGAAGAGTAGCCAATCAGTCGCAAACCATCTATGGCTAATGACATTTTCAGCCGAAACTTCTGGGCTTAGCTTGAAAAATCCTGAAGCCCTGCGCCAATGTTAAATATCACAGCTTCCTCTGCCCGTGCCCCATTGTTCAGCAAGAGCTAAAGTTTTGCCAGTTAATGCCGTGAATGCAGACTGCCAGTCCTGGGGCTCCTTACAGCAGATCTTGTAAAAGTTATTCATTACTGAGGCAATGGAGATTCTGAATATTTAACACCAGCGCATGTGTGAAAATGATTCGGGGAGAGGGAGTGAATGATCTAACATGAGAACCCATGCTGACCCTGGGTCTGGCTTGCCTCAATCCAGTCCCCTCCCTTCTTGTGCCCACACTCTCCCCCCCAAGCTAATCTAGATACCGATGCTGCATTTTTAGACTAATGAGAACAAGAAGGACAAGTTTGCTTCAACTGGCAGTAACTTTGAACCAGAAAACAGTAGCCATCTATTTAAAATGGGAAAGAGTGCTCTGTAAGATCAAATCCACTTTATTGGATGATTTTTTTTTAAGCGGTGCCAGGGAGTTCTCTTTAATAAGAAGATTGACAAATCCTACACAAGGAGAAAGAGATTGGACACAGCAGTTTAAGGAGATGTTGTTAGCAAAAAAGAAAAAAAAAAAAAAAAAAAAAAGCCAAGCAGAATAAGTGACTTCTTCTAGAAAGCAATAATTCCCCATCTAATCTCTTTTCACAGCTCATTAATTCTCTAGGCATCAGAAAAAGGTGTTTTCCAATTATCCTGCCACTGGAGAACATTGCTGGTGGATGGAAGCTGAAGGTCCAGAGCACAGCAGAGAAACTGGTGATCTGAAGAGGCGGGGCTCTCCTTGCTCCTGCCCCAGCTCAGGAGATGTCCTGGAGGTGGGTGCTAGGACGTTGATGGCCTCTCTGTATTTGCCTGGGAGTAGCTTGGCTCGCAGGTCCCGTCTATTACCATCTGTGGTCTTGAGCAAACAAATTAAACTCTCTGCACCTCGCTTATCTCATTGGTAACAAGGGGTCACTAAGATCTTCTCTGTAGCGTTTGAGAACTAAGGGCAATCACCCAGGTGGTGTGTCTAACCCACAGCTGGGCACACAGCAGGTGCCCCAGAAAGGGCACATATGCGGAGAGAAGTTTGGGGCATCTTAGGAGACCACAGGCAGCTTTGTGTGTGTGCGTTTTCATTTTTGGCAATTTCGGTAGAGAAATTTCCAGTTGCTGTTGTTCTCACATGGGGCACGTGGTGGAGGCAGGCTGGAAAGTGAGGCCCGGGGGTTAAGGACTGTGAAAGAAGGTGCCCAGTTGTTACAGATGGTGAGCAGGGTGGGGGTGGGGGTTCTCCCCAGACAGACAAGGGCTTTTTCCTCCTCCAGCAAGGTCAATGGCTCAGGCCAGGATCTTAAAGCAGCAAAAGGAAATGACAGGACATGGGTTCTGGTTGCACAAGGGTGGCCTCTGAAGGGGAGAGTCACGGGCAATACCATTCTACCTAGCCTGGAAACAGGGTCCTGGGCGACACTGTCAACTCTTATCACGTGTCACACTCATGGAGAGAGGAGAATTAGTGGCAACTTACCTTCTTCTGGGTTCTTGGTGTCTCCTCCTTTACAGGGGTTGATTTCAGAGAGAGAGGTCTTGGACGCTAAGACAGGCAGTTAGTTTCCAACGCCCTCAGGGTAGTGAGATCTCTCTTTGGGATCTGGGAGATGTTGAAGCCTGTAGGACTTACCAGTG
Organism: Mellivora capensis; assembly: GCA_004024625.1. Lineage (NCBI taxonomy): Eukaryota > Metazoa > Chordata > Mammalia > Carnivora > Mustelidae > Mellivora > Mellivora capensis. The sequence goes on along the minus strand of PISX010001935.1, from coordinate 37,498 downwards.
GGCTCACCTTACAGACTGGCTTAGCTCAGCCCTGTAACCCATCAGAAGTGAGGGGTGGGCTCAGCTCACTCTGTAGCTCAGGGCCATGACCCACACGTGGCTCGTGGGACCCACTGAAACTCGGGCCCTCATCAGACTTGACATGTAGAAGTGCATGTTTACATAAGAACTTCCAGAAAACTACTGAAGGATGTTTCTAACTTCAATTGTATCAACCGGACATGAAGAAGGATCTCCTTGGCACACGAAGGGCAGTCTTCCCATGTTTGAATTTTCATGAGAGAAAGCAGCTAATATGATGAATCCCAGTCATGTGGGCTCTGACCTCTCAGGGAGGGAGTGGAGACCTCATCTACTTCCCTAACCTCTATGGCTTCTGCAGCTGGCGGAGACACGATAGGGCCCTGGTTCGTGGAGGCCACCGTGGAGTTAGAGAACCGAGAGTGGCTCACTGGGCCAGCTGGGGGATGTTTCAGAAGCAGGTGTGAAGCAGGCCCCAGGCTCCCGTCAGGCAGGCAAGCTTCACCAGGGGTGTCCCCACCCTTGCTTAGCCGCCTCACGGAAGGCTCTAACCCGCAGGCACTAATGGGTTTTGACTAAGGCCTATTTTAGGTCTGGCTGGGAGTAGGGGTGGGGTGCTAAAAAATAGTCCTCCAGAGTTCTGGTTCTAGCTACTCCCTCCTCAGCTCTAGCTCCTCCCACCCCAGCTGTAGCCCCTCCCACCCCAGCTGTAGCTCCTCCCACTCCCAGACGTCCCATCTTCATAATGGACCAACCGCCCTAGATGCCTGATAGCTTGCAGTTCCCCGCTTCGGGGCTCGAGGCTGCCTGCTTCCCCTTTCCATGAGGGCAGGATTCCAGTACATTCTCCGTTCCCTCTGGCCCTGTTTCCTAAAGAAAAATGCCCGGAATCAGGATTCAGCCCCAGGCTCCGGGCAGGAACAGCTTCGCTTTCCTCCCTGTGTTCCTGTGCCTCCTCTCAAGGTCCCCGCCACGTGCCCAAGCACAAGGATCCCCTTTCTCTGCGTATGGCAGCCCCATGAGGGGCAGTTCCCCACCGCATGCCGCCAGCCTCTTCTCACCTGCCCCTGGACCTAGAACACTCAGCCTGAGGGAATGTGGGCCCGAGATCCCAAAGCCGTCCCCTTTGCTCCTTCTGTCTCCCTCCAGTGCTGCTCCCACTCTCCAGGAAGGCGCCTCGTATCAAGCAGGAGAATGCTTCTATTACCAAAGGCCAGCTGAGAGCTGTGAAAATCATAGTTCTGTGGCTCCATAATTCTGTGGCCAGGAAACATTTGAGAGTTCTGCCCGGGTCTAGGCCGGCTAATCAGGAGCCTGTTGCCGCAACACATCCCAGACGTGCCTCATTGGCATGAGTCCGCCTGTCCATCTGTCCTCTTACTGGGCCTCCAGACTGGAAAAGAAAAGCCATCTGCAAGTTGTCCTTCTCAAGGCTCTCCTCTTTTCTCGTTTCTCTCTCGAGGGTCCCGGGCTTCCCAGTTCTCCCACAGATTGCCCTCCCCCCAGACAGGGGCATGGAGCCTGAAGTCAGAATGTGTCTGCAGTGATTGGTGCAGATGCTTATTTAAAACATTTAATTCCTCACCCCTCTCTTCTCCTCCCCGGTTCTGACCGGCTCATCTTGCCTTTGGAACCCCAGCTTTGTCCCTGGACCACACCCCCTGGCTGAGGCGGTGGAAGAGGGCTACGGTGAAGGCTACAAGTACTTTGAGATTCTGGGGCCGGAAGTACCAGAAAGGAACGGGCTGCTGGGCTGTCTGACAGGTGGGAGCAGTGGGCCACCGTGCGGTCAGGAATGGCTGGGACACAGCCAACGACAATGCCACATATGCTCGGAGGTGTGCCGTGGCCCAAGCCACCGTCTGAGGGTCACTCAAAGGAGATCGGCTATCTGGTAGGCTACATGCGACACGCGGGACACAGCATAGGAGACACACAAGCTTCATGGGTGAGAACAGATCATTCCTTCTGGGCCTTGTCTTCCGTGGGTCTCAGGAAGAGGACGCGGGTGTGGGAGCTGAGAGGCACTGCCTGCCTGACTTGCATGGACCTTGCCCGTGAGGTCTGTGAGCTCATCCTGGGACCAGGGGATGGCATTTCTGGGCAGGCAGAATTTCTCCCCACGGAACCCACAGTAAGCCTCAGGGAGGTGGGAGTCAGGGGCAGTGGGGGACGGCCCTCTCCAGGCATCAGCCCTGGAAGGAGAGCTGCAGGTCGGTCTGTGAGACCCAAGGAGAGAGGGGATCCCAGCCGGTGGGCAGAGGGAAGTGTGTGTGGAGACAGAGGCCACCCTGTAACTCTCACTGTGAGGAACCCCATCCCAGTCTGGCCCTGAGCCTCGCTGATGGAAGCTGGGAGGGAAGAGGCAGCACAGCTTCAGGGGCCCAGGCCAGGGGCCACCTGTTTAGGGAGGCATGAGCTGGGACATTCCAGGACAGGATATACTGTTCCTCCCCAAAGAGCCGGGATGGCTCCTGGTGCCGCCCTCCCCCCCCAAACTCTGCTCCTTCACCCCCTTCCTCCACCGGCTCTGCAGCGGGGGCTGTGCTCAGAAGCCAGGGAGGGGAGGTCCTGGGGCAAGTACCATCCTCACACAGAGCCCCTGTTCTCCCGGGACCCACTCAGACCCTCAGGCTCGTCCTCTCCCTCCTGCTCAGCCTCTGTATCCAGCTCTGTTTCAGCACAGCCCCCCGGCAGGGGCGGGCTCGGGAGGTACTGGAGGAGCCGGCCGTCCCGCTTCATCTCCGCCAGCTCCTTGGCACAGCAGCTGGGCGTGTTGGTCTCGTACGTGTCGTGGAAGGTGTTGTAGTCCACCTCATAGAAACCCTTTTCCAGTGTGAGGACTGGCGTGAATCGGTGGCCCCAGAGCACCTCGGTATCCATGTAGGAGCTCCGTGCTTGGCAAGTCATGCCTGCAGGGACAGAGGGCATGGAGATTACGAGTGGCCACCACCAGCTGTCCATCATCTGTCCGTCCGTCCATCCATCCATCATCCAGCCAGCCAGCCTTTGTTGTACCTCTGCTTGGGCTAAGCTCTGCGGAGGGCGAAAGCTGGGTAAGATAGTCCTTGCCCTGGAGGAGCTCAAGATGTGTTAGAGAATTAGAAACCAACGTGCAAAATTCTGGGGTAGCTTCCTAGAGACCGGAGTAGATAATTCTGGAATAGCTAGAGCCAGGGACATGATTCCTGAGAACAGCATTAAGGTCTAGAGGATTGAGACACAGAAGAGGCAGGAAAAGGGTTTGAACAAAGATAAATTCAGATGGAGCGAATGTAGAGAAGCTGACCGTCTTGTAGGACACAAAGGGATTGTTTTCGTTAGACGTGTATGGGCAGAAGCCTCTCTCTCTCGCTCTCTCTCTACACACACACACACACACACACACACACACACCTTGGCTCCTTGATTTCAGCATGCTCCAATGCCTCTGTTCCCTGTCCCCCCAGCCCTCGATGGCCTATGTTATTTTTAGGTGTTGCTTTCTCTCCAGGGAGGAGAGCAGCTTTGTTTATGGATGAGGAAGCCTCTGTGCTTGGGGTCACAGGAAAGCAGCTTGCTGATACATAATCTTCTGGCCAAGGAAGGTACTGGCGTGCGCTCTCGGGAATGAAGGAGAGGCTGACTCCCGCTTTCCAGGGTGGGCAATCTCTGGCAGGGGCCTCGTGCACACCAGACCCAAGGGCAAGGCTGCTTCCCACCCATTTGTGCTCTGGGGCTGGGTACCCCCAAGGTGCCTCCCACACCGTGGGCTTGCAGCCTGCCCTCTGATTCCAGGGTGTGGCATGGGCCGGACCTTCCCATGCAGTGCTCCCTCTTCACTGCCCAGCAGGGGCGCAGGGCACTGACCAGCCTAGACCCAGACCATGTATCTGCAGGCTCGGGGGCCTCAGGAAAGACACCGGACGGGACCCGCATGGGAACCCATGGGCCATATGTCCTGGAGGCCTTCCTGTTCTGCTCATCCCTTGGGATGGGGCAGTGGCTCCCCCATAGCAAGGGGCCTCACCTGTGTCCCTGGCAGTCATCTTCGCATGCATTTGGGAAGGAAAGAAGCCCCTGGGGGTGCCAGGCATCGTGCTTTACGTATAAATCTCCATCGAATCCTCTAACCCACCCCCCCCCCAGCGACACCAGGAGATATATTATGCTCATTTGCTGATAGTAAGCAACTTGCCCAGACATACACCCGCAGGTTGTGGGAGAGCCGCGTTCGCCCAAACTCGGCCTGAATCCACAGCGCATGCTCGGCTCTGTAATGTCGCCACCAAGCCACAGAAGTCAGGGAGATAACAGATGTGGGTGGGGGCTCTCCTTTCCTTATCCCAGGGCACCCCCCTGTACTCATGGGAGGAGAGGAGGTCGTTGAGACAGGGCAGGTGACCTGGGGGTCGTTGACCTTGAAGGAAACTTAGGGAAGGGCCCATTTCTGCTGGGTCACCACCTGACCCCTCGACGATAGGAGGCAGTGAAGTCATGGGGGGCGTGTAAGGCACAATTCTGTTTGTTACCACATCTCTTCCCTGACTCTTCCTTTGTGACCTCAGAGTGGTGCTTTTCCCCCAGACATTTAGCCAGTGTCCTGATCCCGAGCCCAGCACCAAGGGCAGCATGTCCTGCGAGCCCGCAGCTCTGCCACAGGCTTCCTGCCTCCTGACTGTCCTTGGCCCCAGGGGCTCCCCCAGCCACCACCATATGCTGCCTGGCCAGGCTCCAGCTCCCAACAGATGGCCGAGCAGCCCCCGTCCGTGCCAGTCCCCGGAGACTGTTCGTACCCTCAGCCATGTCCCATAGGCTCCGGCCGAATGAGAAGGTTTGTGGAGGCCCCGTCTGAGTTTCCCACGCAGCAACTCCCATCTCGAAAGGTGAGGAAGGCTTGTTTGGCCAGCTCTGTGACTGGGCCCTGAAATTTCAGGGGGCAGTGTGGTGTGGTAGAGAACACTCTAGATTCATAAGTGAAAGACATGACTCCAACACTGTCTCCATGAAGCTGGGTGATGCAGCGTCTGTGTCTGTTAAACGGGATTGGTGGGGTCCTACAGTGTCATTGCAGGAACCAGAAAAATATGTACCGTTCCAAGCCTGAGTGAGGTCTACAAGTGCTCAGTCTACTGGGTGACCAGGAGAGGGGGCAAGAGGAAGATAAGGAATAAGAAGCAGGGTGCAGGGTTCTGCTGGAGTGGGGCCTCGAACTTCCTGGGGCCCTGCACCGAGACCTTGGCCTTGAGGAATGGTGGAGATTCCTGGCTACCAACTGCCCATGAGAGTTGGCAGCTGAGCAGGGAGGTGTGGGGCTGGCTTCTTAGAGAGCATTGGCTTGGGGATGTGTGAATGCTGGTGTCCTGGTTTTGGCTCGTTCCCTGTCCACTCAGCCAGCCTTCCACAGGGAAGCCCGGGGACGGCCTTCTCCGGGGTGGAGGCAGCCAGACAAGCTGGACACCACGAAGTCCTACTGTGAGGAAGCCTGTGCACCCTGGTTCACTGTTTTTCTCAAAGTTATCTGATCATGGACCTCTTTTTGGGTAGACACATGCCCCAGGATGGGGTGTGACAGGGTAGCCTGTGGAAAGCAAGGGCCAGGTTTGGGGCCCCCTTCCTTCAACAGCATCCCAGGTCTACGACTTGCTCTTGGGCAAAAGTAGACCTATAACTTGCTGGTTTGTGCCTCTGTTTCTTTATCTGTAACCTAAGGAACATCATCTCACTGGGAGTGGGAAGGCATTAAGTGTGACTCTCTATGTTTAATGTTTAGAACTATGCACAGGAGCCAGAGGATTCAGTAAACATTAGCTCTTGTTATTACTCTATGTTGATTGATTAATGATACTTCTCAGATCACAGTTGGAGATTGGGCTGGCTGAGAATCCCGGGATTCTCAGGCACCAACTTGCATCTTCCAGTCCTAGTGCACTAAGCTCCCAGCATGTGGGAGGGTTCTGTGGCCAAGGAGGATAAAGTGTCTTACCTGTTGCCTCCACCATCCCTTCTAGAATGACCACGACTTCAAATTCCTCCTGATCCAGCTGGGCCCGAGACATCTCCCAGAAAGGGCTCTTCTCATTGATCTCATGGGAGATGATGAGTGGAGACACCAGGAAGAGACGGTCATCCCCAGTGTCGAAGCCAACATTGATGTCCGTCTGGTTCAGGGGGATGAACTCCCCTTCTTTGGTCTGCCGGGACTTGATGAGCTTGGCGCGGATAGAGGCCTCCACAATGTGGGAGTTGCGAAGGTCCCCCACCCGGAACATGAGGCAGAGTTTCTCGTCCCGCATGGAGATGACCGCGTTGTTGGAGAACATGAGGGTCTCTGCTCTCTTCTTTGGCTGACTGATCTTGACAAACATGCACCCCACCATGAAGGCATTGACGATGGAGCCGAGGATGGCCTGGACCAAGAGAAGTATGATTCCCTCTGGACACTTCTCTGTGATCACCCGAAAGCCATACCCGATGGTGGTTTCAGTCTCAATGGAGAACAGGAAGGCAGACACAAAGCCACTGAGGTTTTCTACACAAGGAATCCACTCTTGGTCACCAACATGGTCCAGATCACCCCGGATGTAAGCAATCAGCCACCAAATGAAACCGAAGAACAGCCAAGTGACGGTGTAGACCATGGTGAAGACCAGCAGGTTGAAGCGCCATTTGAGGTCCACCAGGGTGGTGAAGAGGTCACTCAGGTATCGGTAGGTTTCTTGGACGTTGCCATGGTGAACGTTGCACTTGCCACTCTTTTCCATGTAGCGCTGGCGGGGCTTCTTGCCTTCCGCTAGCAGGCGAGTGCGGTCGGTGGCAATGGGGATGTAATCGCGGGCCTGTTTGGGAATCTTCTTCTGGTCCCTGGGAGTGACTCCGATCTCCATGTCCTGGTTCATAGCATTCCTAGAATCGCCAGCCATAGCTGGGATGCATTGAGTTAAAAAAGACATCATCAGTGAAGGGGACTGTGCGAATTCACCGAAACACAAGACTTCAAGATCCACACCTGCCTCTATGCTCTCCAAGGCCCTCATCTAGTGCACAGTGGACCCAATTGCAGAGTCTTCAAGGGCAGGAACCATGTTTTGTTTTTTTTTAATATTTGCTTGTTTTCCTGGTGCTTACTACAGATTCTAGCATATAATAGCAGCTCAATAGTAGTTTGTTGAATGAATAAGTATGTAGGTGCAAAATACACATGGCGTTGAAAGGATTTAAGAAATCTGGGAGCAATTCAAAAAGATGATAACCACAGCAATTTATTAATTGCCTGCTCTAGTCCATGCAATACACACAGACTGTCACCTGTTATCACAGCACCCGGCTGGAGGTGGAGCTTGATCTCTAGTAGGTAAACACTGAGGGCTTATGCATCATCTTTGTTTCTAGGAGTCTCTCCCCCTCTGTCAGAATGTAGGCTCCACGGGCACAGTGGTGTCTGTTTTGTTCCCTCATGCATTATTCCAAATACCCAGAGGGCACCCCGGAGCATACTGTGTACTCAAAAAGCACTTGTTGAATAAATGAATGAATAAATAAGAAAATAAATGAGAGTCCAAAAGAGGTAAGTGGTTAAGCCATAACCTGGGCCATCAGACACTCACCTGGCAGAGCTGATAGCTGGATTCTTGCTCACGGGGCCCGGTGCCTGTGCTTTTTTCTCTTTATATCTCCCTGTCTCCTTCCTTTATGTCTCAGTTCTTAGCAACAGACAGAAAGGATAAGGCAGAGAGTGTCTGATTCACCATGTGGTCACTTGTCCTGTCTGAGGGGGGAGTCTGTGGCTGTGTGAGCCCTTACTAATATGACATCGCTGTGTAGACCCACCATTAAAAATCTTGACACAGTAATTCCCTGCCCTCTAAAAAACTGAAATGGACAAGATATTAACACTCCTAAGGTTTTCAAAACTTATATGTGGAATCAAACACAAACAAATGAAAGCCAAACTCACAGAGAACAGATCGGTGGTTGCCAGGGAGAGGATATACCAGCCAAGCAAGGTGGGGAAGGTGGTCACCAGGTACAAACTTATGGTTGTAAACTAGGTCCTGGGGATGTGATGTACGGCTTGGCATTTAGAGTTAACAGTACCATGCTGTCTGTCTGAAAAATGCCGAGAGTAGGCCTTCAAAGTCTTCATCACACAAGAAGAAAATTGTAATTATATGCAGTGCTGATGTTAACTAAACTAATTGTGGCGATCGGTTCGCAAAATATACATATATCAGAGTCATTATGTTATACCCCTTAAACTACTAGAAAGTTCCATGTCAGTTATCTCAACAAAATATCTCAAAAAATAACTTTAAAAAAAGGCTGTACCATGTTTTGGAGTCTATACCACCCTTTAAAGAAACACCCACACACCTGTAACAGTCCTCTGTTTTTCTGATATTCCGTGTACTCCTGTTGAAAATACTTTAAGACTCTGATGCAGCCAGGAAAGACCATGAGAATCTCCACAGCTAATAAGCTAATAAGCTCCACAGCTAACATTTCTGAGCGTTCACAAGCAGGTACTGTGCTAAGAAATGTATATGCATTAGCTCATTTATATGAGCTCACAACAAAGGTTTAGAGCAGAACTGCCACGATCCCTCCTTCAGGCAAAGACGAAGCTTGAGTAGTTATGTGGCCGAGTTAGGGTTTGAATCTAGGTTTATCTGCTCCAGCCTGGGGTCTCACGGTCCCCACCACACGATGGCTTGCAGACGTCGAAGTCCTGTGGCTCCTGCTTAGACTGAAGAGGTGCTCACTCCAGAAAGTTCTATGAGCTTCTGATCCAGGAAGAATTCACCTCAGGGGATGCTATTACTCAGCTCTTCATGTTTACACGCAGGCTTGTCTTGATTTCACAGGCAGCTCCACTCCCGGGAAACAGGGAACCTGATAGAACCACCCGGGGGAATGCTCTATGAGCCAAGAGGAAGATTTCACCCATCGTGGAAAGTCAGATGTTCCTGGCAGACCTTTCTCTTTGCTGCCTTGGTGGTTGTGGCAATTTCAAGGTAACTTTTAAAATATCGTATTGAAGGGTCATCCGAAGGGTTGTTTGTCTCAGACGTCTCAGAATTTCCCATTCTGCACGGGGCCACCTGCTCCCTGCTCCCTCATGTGGCAGCTACAAAGATAAATGAAACAAGGAGCGGGAGGCTTGGTGCTGCTTTGCAGAATCATAAACATGATTTTGCTCTGCCCCTGGGTCCGACACTGTTTACTGAGAACTCAGGGATGCCCAAAAAGGGTGAGAAATGCTGCTACTTCCAATGCCCTGGGGAATCTTCGGGACCCCGGCTGTTGAAATCCAACTAGGGGTCTGATGGGAGGGCTGTCCGTAGACTCCCCGAGCCACTGGTGTTGGGCAGGGTGGCCACAGTGCTGGCCAGAATGAGTTACTGGTTAGGGCAACTGGCAAAAAAAAACCCCAAAAACTGCCCTCAGCTCTTCCAGAAAAATAGCTTTCCTGCCGATTTTCTGCACTGTTTCCTTCTTTATTTTTAAAAATACTTTCATAGGTTCTCATAGGAGAAAGCTTTGCACTGTACTAGAAACAGAGAAAGGCTTTCTAGGACACCTCAGTCAAGATCTGAGAATTTTTTTTGTGTCCAGCAGACAGGGAAATGTTTCACTTCGGATTTGAAATTGGCATCCATCCTCCAAGTGTGCTAGAATCCTTGGCACAAGTGTTTCCTCGCTTAGCCCAGGCTGAGATATGGGTTCTAGCTCAGCTTCTGAGGAACGTGTTCTGTGACCCAAGCAAAAACACTGTTAATTTTCTTTGCTTCAATTTACTCTGTTGTAAACCCCAGATAATATTTTCTGCCATTCCAGCTCTGGGGGTCATTATGAAGATCTAGGGAAAAACTATATGAATACAAACATAGATATAAGTATAAATGTAAATATATACTCACAAACTCTCCTTGAAGTGGAATTTAGTGCAATATCCCATTAACCCCTATTTTGAGGATGAAGAAAGAGACCTAGAGCATCTAAGTCAAGTACCTAAGACATCAGTGGGCCACTTGCAGGGTAGGCAAGCTGACAGGTACAGACCCTCTCTGCCCCAGATTTCTTCCTAAAAGTGAGTGAAATGCCCCCTCTAGAAATACTGGCCTCCAGTGCTGTGGGCCCATGATATAAAAAGAATTTTCAAGGGCAATGGAGATGAACTTTTGAATCTGATTTTCCAGATCTGTTCTATTCATTTACGTGCCCATTCAGCATTAGTTGAGGGATTGCGATTGTCCAGCTTCTGTGATAAGAGCTGGAGATTAAGCAGGAAATAAGAGGAATGCAGACCCAGACTTCATGTAGTTTATAGTCTAGCACCGCTCCCCTTGGAGCCCAGGGCTCTGAGCAGAACCACTTGGCGGGGGGGAGAGGCTGGGGGAAGGACTTTGGGCAGGAGGAGGCAAGCGAGTGTGAGAGGTGCTCCCTGCTGGACCAGGGAAAGGCGCCAAGGGCAGCGAATCCCATTAAGGCTCATCAAGCCTGGTTGAGGCGGTTCATCCAGATCATCTCCTGTGCCTACTAATAGGAAGCTGGACCCCGAAATGATTAAAACTCTTGGAAAGACGGAGCCTGAAGTCTAGCAAAGTGGTTTAAACTCTTTGATGTAAAAACACAAACGGAGAAAGAATCAAAAGAGGCAAAATCAAAGGAGGTTGTATTTTAGGTGATGCCTGAGTGACTCTGACAAACTTTTAAGTGGATCTTTCTATCAAGACTTCCCAAATACCCCGCCACACACACAGTAAAGAAAGCCCTGTGTCATGGGGGTGATTTTTCTAGAAAGTAGGAGCCTGTGGACACAACATCTTGATAGAAACTGCATTTGGAAGTTCAGCAGGGTTTCTTGAAGGGAGCACTGGGCTGGGAGTCTTTTTTTTTTTTTTTTTTTGAAAGAGAGAGAGAGAGAAAGTGGCTCTGCAAAGGTGTGGGAGAGTAGGGGCAGAGGGAAAGGGAAAAAGAATCTGAAGCAGGTTTCATGCTCAATGCCCAGAATGGAGCCAGGTGTGGGGCTGGCTCCCACTCCCCTGAGATCATGATCTGAGCTGAAATCAAGAGTTGGACGCTTCACCCACAGAACCACCCAGCACCCCTGGGACTCTTGTTTCAGACTCAATTTCCTTACTGTGAAAATGAGGATGGCAGACATCCTTAATGATATCTTCCTTTCTGTCTTATATTTCTGGGTCAATGTCTGCTTCCCAGAGTTTTGGGTTATGGGATGAGGCTGGGATATGGGATAAGGGTAATGGAGGAGAATATATTCCTATCTCAGACTAGATATTTGTATGCTGTTCTATAGGAATCTATATGGCTGTACTGGTTGTTAAACTATGAACACACTCTAAGGTGGTCACCCCAGCACCCTCAAGGACCTTCAAGATGAGCAGGAAATACCAAAGTTATTATCAAGGAAATACGTGCCAGGAATAGAAAAGGCACATGCAGGATGGCAAAACTCAAAGATGCTCCCATGATTCCTGCTCCCAGAACTGGGGATGGGATACCACTCCCATGATGCACCTATGGCACGACACAGCTGGCTTGAAGAAAGGAAGACTGTCTGGGGTGAGCCAGACCTAATCAGATAAGCCCTGAAGGGGACTGGGTTTTCCCTGAAGCAGGAGATTGGCATTATGAGAGGAATGAAATGAGACGGAGAGTCTCTTTGCTAGCTCTGGAGATGGAGAGGGACACGTGGCAAGGAACTTGGGGACCTCTAGGAGCTGACAGCAGCACCCCCCGCCTTAATAGCCAGCCAGGAAACAGGGACTTCCTCCTCTGATCACCAAGACCTAAATTCTGCCACAACCCCAGGAGCGTGCAGCTTGCTGACACCTGGATTTTAGCCTTGTTAGACCCTGAGCAGAGAACATAGTCATGTAATGCCTGGGCTTCTTACTTCAGAATCCTGAGCCGAAAACTGAGTGTTAGTCTACGCCATTTAGTCTGTGGTCCTTTGCCATGGCACAAATAAAAGTCTAACAGAATAGAAGGGGGGGAACCAGTTAATAAACAGGAAAGCTGACTCTGGCATGAGCGCCCATCTCTGATTTCACCTTGAGCTGAGGGAATTCCGGAGAAGTTATTGCTCTAAGCCTCAGTTACTTTTCCTGAAAAATGGGGATCATGACGGTGCGGTGCCAACCAAGGAGGGTGCCACGAAGACTGAAGGAAGGCGCATGCACAGTGCTGGACGAAGCCAGTGTTCACTTTCCAACCAGGGCTGGAGTTGTGGGGGTGGGGCGGGGAGGTTCAAGCAGTTCAGGGGCTCCTACTATGGGTCAGCATCCTGCTTCCACAGCCTCATTTACTCCACAGGGAGGCACCGTCTTATTCCACGAAGAGGGAAACTGGGGGAGAGCTTAGATAACTTGCCCACAGTCACACAGGGGCTGCAGGGATGCTCTCTAGAACCCTCAGTGGTTGCAATGGACAGAACTGCTGCTGGGAGAGGAGTTCCCAGCTGTGCCTGAAGAACTTTCTAAGAACTGTCTCGCCTGTGGTCCTTCTACGCAGAGGCAGAGGCTGTTCCGGTGCTAAAATTCTGATGAGGCCGGATCCTCTGCTGCTCTCCTCCTGGGTCAGGATGAGCCGCTTCCCTGAGCCCGGAGGCAGGACCCCAATGAAGAGGAGGAGGGGAGGTGACCATGACAGGGGAGCCCTGGTGCAGCAGGTATCTGTGAGTCCCTAGAATTGGGGGTAGGGGTGCCTGGGGCGTGGGGTTGGGGTCTCCCGGGGGTCCAGCACAACCAGTGGGGAACCCCAGCATTCCTCCTTTTTTCAGCAGCCCGCCTGAGGACAAAATGTTGGAAACAGCCATTCTGACCTCTGCCTTATAGTTTCCTGCCGGCTGCCGCAGCTTCCCTTCCTGATGGTGGAACCAGCAGCTGGAGAGGCCTGGAGGGGCCAGGGGAGAGCAAGACCACACAGGCTCCTGGCCCAGAAGCTCATGTCTGAGCCCCGTTTCATCAAAGAGGGGTCGTCCGGTGGCCCCAGCCCCCCAGAACCTGTGCCCAAACCACACTAAAGGGCTGGCTCTGGCCAAGGGGTCAGTCCTAGTTTCCTGGCTTTTGAAATTACCATCCTTTAAAAAACAAGACAAACAAAAACACCCCCCCAAAAAACCCCCCAAAACAACCTTAGTGCATTTTGAGGTCTAATGGCTGAAGAGCTCAAGAGTAATAAATCTTTAAAAAGCCATCGGCTATTTTCTTTTAAAGTCCAGTCATTTTGCAGCTACTATTTGTTCTTATCAACTTGGATGGGAACTTAGTCTTTAATTCCTGGATGTTTTGTGGTTTTATTTTTTGAACCCAAGTTCGGAAACTCTCTGGATGATAGCACATGGTATATTAGGTGTGCAAGCCCATTGAAAACCGCACCACACAGATTCCTTCCCTCCTTCCCTCCTCCTTTCCTTCCTCCAATCAGTGAACACCTGCCATGACCCTCTTCCGCCCCCGCTCCCCGCCCCCCGTCCCCCCAGTCACTGCAAGTTCTACCCTTGTGAAAATGCAGATTCTGATTAGGTTGGTCGGGAGCGCTCGGAGTCTGCATTTTATCAAAGAGCTCCCAGTCGTGTCAAGGCTGCTGGTCCTCTGAGTACCAAGGCTTCTCCACTGTGGGTGCACATTGCAATCAGCCAGGAACTGGACCCCATTCTGACGCCTATGCCCCACACCAGGAGACCCCGGCCCAGGGTATTCTAATAACAACTGATATTGGGTACCATGGCTGTATTTTCTGCTGTGGGGGGAGTCCTGGTCTGGTGGGGACACACAGGTGAACAGTCAGTGCAGTAGAGAGTGACGGAAAGACCAAGACTGAGTTCTTACTTTGGTTTCACCAGGGCAAGTGAGGAAGGGTCAGGAAAGACTTGGTAGAGAAGGTACGTTCTGAGTGTGGTAAGGGAACCCTCTTGCTGTGAGAAGCTCATATACCAAACACCTGTTATGTGCCATCTTTGTGCTAGGTGATTTTTATGCATTGTCCCACTGAAGGCTCAAATAGGTCTGCCTCTGAGGTTATTGGTCCCTGGGGCTGTCAGAGGATCTGAGCCTTAGTGGGGGTCAGGCTCTGAAATGCCTGACCCAGGAGACTGCCAGAGGGACACAGGCTTTGTCGGTACCATGATTCAGTTCATGATTTGCTGCCATGTTGCCTGACGTGCCCAGGCTGCCTGGAGCCCTTTCCCTTTTCCTCCTGAAGGGGCTGTACCTTCCAGAGTACTTGCCTTCAGAGTGCCTCCTGCTGTGGCTTACAGTGGATCCTTGATTTTTCTAATAATGGCAACATTTGCCCCTCAGAGGCACCTAATTGCTCCAAGGAGAGAGAATGTCCACATGTCCTGGCTAAGACCTGTTCAGGTATAATCCCCAAGTGCCTCTTTCACTCTCAGAAATGTTTGTGTTGATGAATGGATAAAGAAGATGTGGTGTGTATATACAATGGAATATTACACAGCCATAAAAAAGAAATCTTGACATTTGCAATGATGTGGATGGAACTGGAGGGTATTATGCTGAGCGAAATAAGCCAATCAGAGATTGATCTTACTCATATGTGGAATTTAAGAAACAAAACAGAGGAGCATAGGGGAAGGGAGGGAAAAATAAAATAAGATGAAATCAGAGAGGGAGAAAAACTGTAAGAGACCCTTAATTATAGAAAACAAACTGAGGGTTGCTGGATGGGGCTGGATAGATGTGGCAACTGGGTGACGGACATAAGGAGGGCACATGATATAATGAGCTCTGGGTATGATATAAGACTCATGAACTGATCTCTACCTCTGAAACTAATAATACACTATAAGCTAATTGAGTTTAAGTTTTTTTAAAAAGGGAAGAAAAAAAAAAGAAAAATAGAAATGTTTGTGTTTGGACAATATGGCCCCTTACAAGGAAGAGACAAGTACCCAGCAGCCATGGATTCTGCCAAGAGCAATTCTCCTTTACCTGTTTTTTAATTCCAATATGAGCCCTTCTTAGACCTTCGTTGTCAGATTTGTGATAGAGAAAAAGATTTAGAGAGATATAATTCTCTTTATTCTGGGTAAAACAATTATATGAGCACATAATTACAATCAGAACTTGCTTTGGCTTTTGGGAACACAACAGGGAGTGATGGGGACAGAGGTGAGGTGAGCCGAGCACACGCCGAGGCCCCTACTGTCCGGCCAGAGCTCAGGGCTGCCACGCAAGAATGTGGAGCTGCTGTGGTAAGACCTTTCTCTCTCTTTTTCCAGAAAAGCTAGAAGGAAAGACTTTTAAACCTGAATTTTTTTTTTCAACACTGACCATTAATTCGACCATTTTTGAACCAGAGAGTTCATCAAAGAAAATATGTCTGTGAGTCCGAGTGAGTCTGTCGGCTGCCAATGTATACTTCAGGGCTCCTGGGTCGGAGCTAGGCTTTTACCTCACACGGATGGGTTGGACTGGACTTGGAGTTATGCTGAGCGTGGTGTGAAGAGCTGTGGTAGCACCAAAAATTATTCCACGCTAATGAGTGTTCCACGAACACAACCTGTCAGCCCGAGCACAAAGGAAGCCAGAAGGCCGCCCCAGGACTCATACTGTAGCAAACGGAGGGGTGCGTGGGCTTCTCCCCTGGTGCCCACCAGTCTGGTTCCCATGGTCCTAACAAGCCCTGTCTCCTCGCCCACAGCCTTGTTCTCTCCAGTCCCCTCCACTGGGCAGACAGCTGTCATGACCCCCCTGGTTTCCTACAGTGCATCTTCGGCTAGCAGCCTTGTCCTCTCCAGCTGCACTCTTTGCAAGCTTGCTGTCACCGGTAGAATCCTAGACAAGCATCATGGGCCTCCCTTTCCATCACGGTGGAAGTGGTTCTCAGCGGGGAGAAATTTCTGACTTTAAATGCATCAAAAAAGGTGGAAGGAGCTCTCTCCCCAGAGGAGGGCTATAAGAACAGGAGCATGGGTCCAGTCACCTCCCAAGCTCATTTCTGGCTCAGATGTAATGACTGCTGACCCCCAGGGATTAGGGAATCTTGGGATAACAGGACTGTGAGGCTCTGACACGAGTAGGGTGCTGGTCTTGTGCCCAACGTGTTCCTCAGTCTCAGGGGCCCACAAGGGCTTGGGGATGCATACTCGTAGCTCGGCTCCAAGCTGAATGCCCAATGAAGGGGACTCTGGAGAGATCGGCCACAGCCAAAGTGAAATTTGGCTCCCCTCTGTCTGGAAGGCAAAGGTCTCCCGTGGCTGCGTGATGGCGGTGGGGTGGGTGCAAGCACCAGGAGCAGGGTGAAGGGCTTTCATTGGACTGTGGAGCCAGGGACAGGGTGGTTGGAAGAATGGACTTTGTCGGATAGGACACTTCATCACCGCGCGTGTCCCAGCACACCATGTCCCTGAGGGCTTAGCTGCGAAGGCCACTGCAAGGGAGCCTCTGTGTCATGTGGGCGAGGAGGCTGCTGAGGGACCCCTGCGTGGCCTGGTTCACATTGCCCCTCCCTGGGCAGCCCTCGCAGTTACACGCATCTCCCCCAGCCCAGGCATCCCGGCCTCCACCCCGGGGCGGCCTTGGTCCCTCTGAGGGGCGCCCTTGAATCTGGCCCCTCCGCACAAGTGGGATTGGTATTTAGAGCCAAGTCAGGGTGGAGGTACGGACGGAGGACGGAGGCTGTTCCCCAGAGTCCCTCAGCTGTCTCCAGTTTTGAGTCAGAGACACCCTGCCAGGAGCAATCCCTTTCGGGAACATCTAGCCCACCGGTGAGGCTTTCCCGATGCCCTTTACTCATTCTGCTATTGTTCCAAACACGAGTTCAGTTTGTTGGCTGTAGCTGGTTATGCCGACTTCTTGTTTTTCTTTGCCAAGTAGCCCTAGAAGAGAAATCTGTGTGTGCGTGCGATCGGAAGAGGCGCCTTGTTTATGTTAACTCCATCATCTCAACAACAGAGTCTGTGCGTCTGTCCCACAGGTAAGGAGGCGGAGAGTCAGGGGAGGGGGGGTGGGCGGCGAAGGTCACATGACCTGGTAACAGCCCATCCCGTTGTGTGCTTCCTGGTGCCCCCCCACCACAGAGCCCGAGCTCTCCCGCTTTCCCACCTGACATCCATCCAAGTCCAGGGCATCAGACAGTGTGATCTTAGTTCTGAAATATAATCCTGACCTTCCTGCCCTCGTAGCTTGCCCTGAATTACATACACGCTGCTGCTGCTGTGGTCCAGACCCTGGGTCTCCTTCCTATGTAAGAAATGGAAATATCCAAGGGAATCCTAATGTTAAGGAAATAGTTCCCATTGTTTCAGGAAAATAGTGGCATGAGGCACTTGGTTCCCTAACCTGCCTTGTTCCAGGCTAGGAGGCATGAAACAAAGCAGTGTTATTATTATATGGAATTGTGATGGAAGAGTAATGGAAATTGGCATCTTCTGTTCGGGCTCTTTCAGAGTTGGATGGGCTCATGAGACTCTTATAATATGAATCCCACTTTCTAGTGGGAGAGCTGTGGCTTACCCAGGACACACAAATGCTGCTTTACTCACTGCCAAGGTGATGACACGGTAGATGTAATAACACTGAACGTGAAGATTTATGTAGTATAAACACCGACAAATGCACCAATGGGCCAAATGGGTGACCTTGACTTTTCTGGCTCTGCCGTGAAGGGGGCCAGTCAATGTGAGCAGGGGCCCCAGAAGATGAGTCCAGGGCCTTCAGAGCCTTGGGCAGCCCAGACAAGGGAAGGTAACTAGCTGCTCACTCAAACTTCGTCTGTGGAGGGTTTGGCACCACAATTCTAAGGAAGTAATAAAACCTCGTGCATTATTTTATGGTATCTGCAGAGAAACACATGCTCTATCAGAAAGGCTGTGGACTAATCCCATGCTTGCTTTGTCATGAAAGAAACAAAAATACTGACACTTCACAATAAAGATAAAAAGCAAAGAGAGAAGGATTATATCGTGTTTCACTCAAGGGTTGTTTGTTTTTGTTTTTGTTTTTTTTTTTGGAAGACCGAGTTCTTGTCTGAAAACGGGAGCCAACAGATCTGGCATTTGCTGATGGAGTTCAGTTCTTTGGAGAAAATACAGAGACAAAAAGATCATTCTGATGGTACTTATAAGATTTATTTGAATATATTTAAGGGAGTCCAAATATATGCAATTTTTAAAATGGCAAAATTAGGCCTAATTCAGGGTATGGAATACAGATTTGAAAGTCTTACTCATGTAGTGAGTACCTCCAGCAACTTAACATTTCATATGGTGCCTAATGATTGAGCAGGGCCTCTATGGAGCAGGTCTGAAATCTTGTGACTGAGGCTCCCAACCTGTGTGGCTCTCATTTGCGTAAGATGGAATATTTCATGCCCCTCCTTGGCAGGCTGCTGTGGGCCACCCAAGGGCTCCTGATGTCTGTTCTTCCTAATACTCAGCCATGGCTTACTGGCCACAGTCCCAATTCACGCACCCAGCCCCTTGCGGATGATGTATGAAAAATCATGAGTAAAAGGGCATGAAAATCAAATTAATTCATTTTCCATTTTCCCCACATTTGTATCTGTCTATCCAGTACTTTTCCTTTTCAACCCCGCTATCTCTTTGAAAGCAAGCTGCATAGTTATGATACATTCTCTTCATTGTAACCCTGCACAGTGAGCATGTATTCTGCATTAAATAATAAAGGAGATTAATAATTAAATCAAAGTGAAAAACCACTTGTTTCCTGCCTACATCCCAAGGGACAGATTTCCTGGTCTGGTGCCAATTTATCAATGATGATTAGAGCCTAGGAGGTCGGAGAGGTACAGAGAAGATGGCAATGAGAAAGCAGGGTAATGTGACTATTAATGTACTTATGTACAAATGAAAAAGATGGGATGGTGATAGGTGAGTGAATGGGGAGGAAAAACCAGAGAAACAGGGCACAGCCGGTAAAATGCCAATAATTGGAGTTGAAACCTATTGGGGGCTCACCCTACACCAGATTGGATTCTAAATGCTTTACCTATATTAACTCATTTAGTCATTTCAGAAAAGGCATGAGATGGGTACTGTTTCCCCCATTCTACAGATGAAGAAACTGAGGCACAAGAGAGGGTGAGCCCACTGTCCCAAAGCTGGTGTTTGCGTGGATTAAAACCCAGGCAAACTGGTTCTAGAGTCACTTTCCAAGTCTAAGGACAAGAAAGAGAGAATGTCCCATGTGCTCCAATAAAGAGGAATGAGACAAATCTTGTGGGAGAATGAATGAACAGGAAAAGCCAGTGAGAGTAAGAAAAAAATAAAGTCAAAGAATTGAGAGTGAAAGCAGGTCAAGAAACAAAGGTTGGAAAGAAGACAAAGTGAAAGTCAGTGGGGCATCAGAAATGAGTATCGGGAAGAAGAAAAGAAAGAACAGAGAATGGGATCTATCAAAGGGAGTATGTCACTGGGCGTACTACACTGGGCTTACTATAGACTCCTCTCCTTTGCTGTCTTAAATAACCTTCTCCACGCCTTCTCAAGGTAGGTGTTCTTATACCCATTTCACAGAGAGTAAACTGAAGGTCTGAGAAACTAAGTTTTGATGAAGGTAGGCTATGTCCAAGGTCGCACAGTTAGTTCATGGCAGATCAGAAAGAATTGCTGTTAATGACAAAATGTCGATGCAAGAAATCAAAGAGTAGCTAAACAAATGAAGAAACATACTATGTTCATAGACTGAAAGATTCAATACAGTGAAAATGCCAATTCTCCCCAAACTGAATATTCAGGGTTAATGTGATTCCTATCAAAATCCCACAAGATTTTTTTGTAGATGTAGAGAAGATTGTTCTAAAATTTCTATGGAAAAGGAAAGGAATTAGAGTAGGCGAAACAATTTTGAAAAAGAAAGAAGTAGAAGAAATCAGTCTACTGAATTTTAACTTATATAGCTAAGTCTATGTGGTAATGGAGGAGAGATAGACACACAGATCAATGTTGCAGAACCCAGAAAAAGACCTTCACAAATACACCCAAGGAGTTTTTGACAGAAGTGCAAAAGGGATTCAATGGGAGAAAGACCGTCTCTTCAACAAATAGCACCAGAGCAATTCGATATCCATAGACCAAAAAATGAATTTGACTAAGTCTCAAGCCTTATGTAAAAATTAACTCAAAATGAATGATGCACTTAAATGTAAATGATACAGCTATACAACATTGGGGGGGGGGGCCTGAGGGAACCTTCAAGATCTTCAAGATCTATGGCAGGCAAAGAATTCTTAGACTTGACACCAAAAGCCTCATCCATAAAAGGAAACACTTATAAATTGGACCCCATCAAAACTAAAAGTGTTTGCTGAAAAAGACCCTGTTAAGATGAAAAGACAAGCTCCAGAGTAGGAGACAATGTTTGCAAACCATGTATATGACAAGGATTGGTACCTCGCATCTTTATGGAATGCTCAAGATCCAACAGTAAAACAAACAATCTAATTAGAAAATGGATGTAAGACATGAAAAGACATTTAGCCAATGACAGCATATGGAGAGCAAATGAGCGCGTGGAGAAAGAGTCAATATCATCAGCCATTAGGGAAATGCAAAACCAGGATGAGATATATTGCACACTTACCAGCATGGCTACAGTGAAAGATAGTGACAGCACTACATATTGGCAAGGGTGTAGTGGAAAAGAATCACTCCTACATTGCTGATAGGAAGGTAAAACAATGTTTCAGTTTCTTAAAGAACTAAACATAGTTACCTTGTGAACCATCGATTGCACTTCTGGGCACTTATCCCAAAGAAATGGAAACTTAAGTTCATGGAAAACCCCCTATACATGTATTTAGAGCAGCTTAAATCATAGAAGCCTCAAACTGGATACAACAAGCATGCCCTTCAAGGGGTAAAGGTTGAACAAATTCAACAACTACACCGAAATATCACACACACACACACACACACACACCCTTGGATGAATCCCCGGAGAATTATACTGATTGAAAAACCCAAAGGTTATATATCTATGATTCTATTTATATCACATTCTTGAGCTGACAAACTGTAGAAAGGAGAGCAGATTCATGGCTGCTGGGGGCTAAGGAAGAGGTCAGGCAGGAGGGAAATAGATTTGGCTCTAAAAACAGGGCAACACGAGAGATCCTTGCTGTGATAGAAATGTTTTACTGCATGAACGTTTAAGGGAAAGAATCAGGATATGCACACAGATGGAGGGAAGTACCAGCGCAAGCAGAGGCTGGTCTCAGGGCCTCCTGGGGTTCCCTCTGTGGGCTCCCTTCTCTCTTGGTGCCTCACTGCCTTTTTGAACCCCCTTGGGAAGCCTTCCCTGGTTCTCCCTGGCCTCCCTTTGGCCCCCCTGCCTTTCTGCGATGGCTCTTCTCTCTGATTCTATAACTTATCCGTGGGCACATCTGCTTTCCTCAGTCAGTCCTTGGAGAGAGCTCCAAGGTCAGGCAGGAGGGGTATGTAAAGGACCCAATCATGTAACACAGGTTCAGGACCCAATCCCGTAACACAGGTTCTAACACACAGTCTGGTCTGTGGTAGGAGCTCCATTCCCATCTTTCAAGGAATAAGTGAGTGACTTTGAGTCCAAGGAAGGGCACTTTCTGAAGTGACTGGGGCACACCCTGACTAGGGCTATGAGGCCTGTCTATCTTGCTGTCTGGGATAGCCCAGGGTTGCTGGCTGGGCATAACCTTTGTCTATCAGGGTCTCTTGGACCCGGGCACCGGCAGGATCTGGTATCCTCGCTGGACGGCCGCCTTCCCGGAGCAGAGGCAATACCTTCGTCCCTGTGGCTCCTCTGCCTCTCCTCCTGGCCAGACTCTTGAACATCAAGCCCTCAAACCCGCCATCTTAGAAGGGACAGACTCTGAGAGCAAAACGTACAGGACACAGGGTGCCACAATAGCATTTCTCTGCTGTAGTTCCCCACCCTCCTTTTCCTTTATGAGCAGCAAGAGAGAAGGCAGGACGATGGCATTAGGGCCTACGTGATATTCAGGTAAGGGGCCTAAAATGTGAGAAGAGGACATTGCAATGGGTGCACACCTGGGCCTCCACCAATCGACTCACAGGAGACAGGAAGATTCTGAAAGCTTGTCATGATCTCTCCTCCCCTCCCCCCCCCACCCCCGCCATGTATTTCCCTTTTGACTCCCCTCCCCTGGCCCCTAGCCTCCCTGGCCACCAAATGGGTTGACCCTCAGGGATGAGGAAGTGCTGTGGTCGCCTGACAGGCTGGTGCCAGTGATTCCTGACCTTTGCCCCTCAGCCCTCTCTGGTCTGGAATTATAATGGAACTTAACATTTACGCACCAGCCAGGAGCTCCAGGGTCATGTGTTAAAGGTTTGGCTCTGACATTTAACTTAACACGGTTGTTGGCAAGGGTTGCTGCCATCCGGGGCTCCGTGGACTAGAATAGCTCACTTATCAGAATGTCAAGGTAGGAGGAACTAGATAAGCCTGAGGCACTGGCAGGGGCCATGACTCTGGCCCTCGGCAGCCAGGCAGCCAGGGTCTCAGGAAGGGCCCGCTGTCCCATCGGTTTTAAAATAATCCCAGAGGGGCGCCTGGGTGGCTCAGTGGGTTAAGCCTCTGCCTTCGGCTCAGGTCATGATCTCAGGGTCCTGGGATCGAGTTCCGCATCTGGCTCTCTGCTCATCAGGGAGCCTGTTCCTCCTCTCTCTCTGCCTACTTGTGATCTCTTTGTCAAATAAACAAATAAAATCTTAAAAAAAAAAATAATCCCAGAGAAAGCCACCCTTCAAGTCTCCTAGAGAAATACATTCAGATATTTTTTTCAAATGCCACACTGCACATGCTTCTCATCTTGAGGAAAAACAGAAAAATTCCTCCATGGGCTGACAACTGTCTCCACAAAGCACATCTCATGATGGACCCTCTCTTGGAAAGGCCGCCAGCTCTCCATGGCCAGTCTGTAGCTCAGATGCAGTGAAAAGTTGGATCTGAAAATGGCTCCTTTGTACCACCTCATGGACTCCTCCTCTCTCTCCATGGTATGTCCTCAACACCCCGCTGCCTGCCCCAGCCTAAATGTTTGAGCAGAATTGCGCAGAAAACGTAAGCTTTGGCGCTCAGGCTCCCCAGTGGAAAAGCATTACCCTGCCCAAATGATCCGTTCCAAGGTTTTCCAAAATTTTGTACTCCTGCCACATGCTAAGCAATCAAGTAAAGGGCCGTGAAACTGATTTAAAAACAAGAAACAGAAGTAGATACCATTTCCAAGGATGTGAGTGTCGCCTACACCCATGTGTGGCTTGGCCCACGGAAGGCACTGGGAGCGCCGCCCTTCGCAGGGCAGGTGGGAAGTGGAGACGGGGGCGCTTGAGTGGTCCCTTCCCTGCTGTGGGGTTAACTCCCTCACAAGTGATTGCGGCCGCGCGAGAGTCTCCGTGTCCCTGGCTGAGAACCCCAGGCAGGCTCTGACAGACGGCCCCACAGGGATCTTGCCTGCCAGGGACAGTAGGGCAGAGAGGACATCTGTGACAGAGCCTCACTGACGTTTCTGCTGGACCCCCAGTGGAGAGCTTGGCTCTGCTCAGGATGTGCCTGCAGACTCAGGGTGGGGTGCCCATGAGAGACTTCTCCCTGGGGAATCCCAGTAAGCTTTGACTTCATCCTCAGGGAAGACAGCAGTTTCCGGGACAGCCCCGGCCAGCTTGAGGGGCCAGCCCCTTCTCTCTGCTCACGGGTCCTCCTGTCCTCTCCTCCAGGGGCACGGCTTGCCGGATAGAGCTCATTCATTCTCTCTGTACTGTGGGTGAACTCCTTTGAGGGGTTCCTTCAGGCAGGTGACAGTGGCTTTTGGAGAGGACGGAGAAGTCTGTGTGAGTGGTGCCCTGTCAGTCGCTGAGCTAGAGAGGCTATCTGGTACGTGGCTGGGGGGACCTAGGGAGCACGGTCCTTCCCTGGAATGTGCAGAGGAGCTCCCTACATGGCGTTGCCCTTTTTGGTGGTGGCCCTAGTACTGTTTGGATCATTTGGGCTGTTGTAATGATTTATTATCAACCTCATAATTAATAAATGGAACCCAACAAGTAATGAACACTTAATAAACACCCCCAACACATTCCTTCCAAGGTTGTCTCTTTCTATTCTTAGGCTGTAGTCTCTCCTCTGTGAACTTAGTTTCAGATTGTTTGGGTCCAGGGTAGTATAGGGGGTGGGACGAGGTGGGGGGGGGCTGGGAGGAAGGGCGGGAAAAGCAGTGGATGGAAGAAGCAGCAATCCCATCACATACACCCAATGCCCAAGATCACACAGTCAGCATTCAATAAATGACCATTTCTTTGTATTATTGCCAAAAAGCAGAGTGAGGCCATCTCGAGGCAGATCAATAGTTTAAAATCCCAGGCAGTACGACCAAGCTTTTCGTGTCAGGGCCCAACCAAGGGCCTCTTCCTCTACCTCTCATGCCATCCACCCTGCTTGGTCCTTCCACCAGATTCTAGGGCGCCCCAGAATCTCATCCAGCCAGCTGATGGGATTTACACCTGGCTTGGAGAAAAAGGCACGGATTTGGGAAGGTCAGTGCACCTTTCAGGGTTATTAATAGTGAAAAAAGTCTGGCTTTGAAGTCAGAGGACAAGGGTTTAGAGGATGGCAGCTCTGCTGCTGCTCCTGCTCAGAACTCTAAAGCTGCGGGTCTCATCTGTAAAGCTGGTGAATGACCTCTGCCCCACAGGACTGGTGTCCAGATGAACTCATACGACCATGTCTGGCTCAGTCCTTGGTTCCATAAATATTAGCTGTTTTTCACTGCCTCTCTCCCACATGGAAAAGTGCTCTGTGGACCAGAGAGCCCAAGGAAAAAAAAGGTATGTTTTGGAGTCAGACCCAGGTGAGAATTTCTCTTGTAAGGTGTGTACCTCCCAAAAGTTACACAGCCTCACCAAGGGGCTGTCACTCAGCTGTAGGAAAAAGATGCAAAATCTGTTTCATTAAAAGGATCAAGAGAGAGCAAAGCACTTGGCACATTCTGACATGTGCCTGTTGATCTTCTGGTGGTGGAAAGGGGCTCTGGGAATAGTGCTGGGCTCACCTTACCTGACCCCATGTTTAGGCCAGACCCTGGAACTTTGGGGGGCCAGACTCCGGTCCCACTGCCATGAGGCTGCTCCCCAGTCCTGGGAGGAAGAGGGACAGCACTGTTTGATGGAAAGAGGAGATGGTTCTCCAGGGAGACACAGGGATTTGGGAGAAGGGGAATAACGATGGCCTTCCCTATCCCCTGTCCCTGCCCTTGCAGCCAGGACTCCTGGCCTTTCTGAACAGTTGGAAAGATGTTTAAAAAGAGATAGGGAGGCATGCAGAAAGTGACCAGGCAGCAAGGAGGGCAGAAATAGCAAAGGCCATGTTTCCAATTTGTCCAGAGTTAAAAGAAAGCAAGAGTAAGCTGAGGGTCAGAGGCTGTGAGGGAGCTCACTGCCCCTCCCCAGCCCTCTGCACCCCCCATCAGAAAGCAGAGCTGCTACGCTTGGGAAAGGTGCCCCCCACCCCCTACTGCCTTGGCCTCTCAGAGCAGGCAGGGGGCTTTCAGGATCCCCCCCCCCGGGGGGGTACCCCAGCTCTGGCACCAGCACAGCATGTTTATAGCCCTCTGAAGGCTGAACTCCCAGTGCCCAGGACACCTGTGGGCTCTGGGGAGCTCGGATTTCCCGGCTGGACGGCTGGACTTTAAACCCGCTACAGTGGTCTTAAATTAGATAAATAAGTAAATAAGTAAGTAAGTAAATAAATAAATAAATAACAAAATTAACCGGCCTTAAGCCCTTCGCTGTCCCCATGAGCTCCCAAAGTGGCCGGTGCTTGGCAAGGCTAACCGCCAGGGGCAAGGGGCACTTTGGAAGGGCACACCCTGCCTTCCAAACAGTGAGCTGGGGGGAAAAGGAAGAAGGAAAAGAAGAGAACTTACTTGCTGAGATCAGAGCTTCCGAGTCCCACTGATGCTAACTTCTGGAGCTCCCTTAGAGGCGGTGCGGGGGCGCTCAGGGCCCTCGAGGGGACTCTCCCGCCCCAGCCATTACCACAGCCTCGGACTCTGCCTGGAGCTCCTCCCGGTCGTGGGGTCCTGCGGCCGGAGGCTCCTAAGGCATCCTGTCCCTTCCCTAGGCAGCCCCTTCAGTCACTCCCTTCCTCCGGCGGCGGCGGGAGGCTCTGCTCACGCTCGCACTCTCCCTCTCTCTCCCTCTCTCTCCCTCGCTCTCCTTCGCTCTCCCTCGCTCTCCCCCTCCTCCCCTCCGCCCGCTTCTCTCTCCCGGCTCTCTTCCCCTCCTGCCCCAGTACAAAGGACTCTCCCTGTAATAATGTGTAATAACCCACTAAAAGGGCCCAGGGTAGAGGTGGGAGGGGCAGGGGCGGGGCGGGGGAGGGGCGGGCGGTCTGGGACTCCGCAGGTTCTGAATGAATGGGGTCCCAGCGCGGGAGAGAGGACCCGAGGAGAGGGGCGGGAGGCTCTCCGCCCCCCTCGCACCCGTCCCTGCTACACCTGCCTGGGCTGGTGGTACTGGGGGTGCTTCTGGCCTTGCAGAGGCCAAGGACAGAGATGTGTGCAAGCGCGTGTGAGCATGCACCTGTGTCCGTGTGAGCGCCCCCGTGTTTCGTGGGTGCGGTGAAGTAGATGGAAAGAAGGAAGAAACTGGAAGGCAGAAATTTGGGGTCAGAGCCTTGGACGGGCTGCTCAGTCACTCTGCACTGTTGGATTCCCCGTGCCCTGCCCCCACCCCGGGTCTCGGGGTCCCTGGGGTCTGGTGGGAGACAGACCTGGTCTGAAGCTCCCAGGGCTCTCCACTCACCCCCTAAATGTCCTCTCCAGGGGCACTGTGACCCTTGGCTGGGTAGGAAGAGCAGGAAATGCTCCCCCCACCGCTCAAAGAAGTCACCCAGGGAAGGAAAGCCACGGCCCCAGTGCCTACCTAGGCTGAGTAGAGCATCTGCCTTCCCTTTTGGGTGCTTCCCTCCCTGCCTGGAGGAGAGATGATTGCATGCATTTATTCCTTAGTTTGTGGAAGTTGCTGGAAAGGCAGCGGCAGATGGGGCTCCCCCTGCAGAGAGAGGCCTGCTGCCTGGGAAGGGGCCTGCAAGCTTCTCTGCGGACCCTTGCTCTAAGCCCTGAGGGTCTCCTCTCTCCCCGCAGGCCCACCCCATCAATGTTTGAGATCGGTGCGCGTGAGACCATAGACTCTGCCAAGACCGTGACTGTGACTATCTTGTTCTCCGCTGTGTCCCCAGCACCTAACACAAGTGCTTGATGAATACTTAGCAAGTGAACACTGTTAACAGCAGGAAGACCGGTTTACTAAATTACAAGAAGACAAAGTGTTGTCCCTGGGACTAGGGTGCCCCAGCCTAGCCTTCCGGTGAGCACAGCAACATGGCGGTGTCCCGGAAGCTTGGTCTCCTGAGGGCCACCCCGGGGCTCCTGTTGCCACACAGCACGTGATGCACACAGCCCACTACCCAGGGTTAGAGCACAGAGGGTCCCCCTCCCCTCCCTCCATAGAGGGATCAAGTCCTTCAGTGTGGCTGCAATCGGTCTTGACTAAATAGGAAATCTCTAAGTCCCCTTATGAGATTTAGCCTGTCTCCCTGCTCATCCATTACATGTTGATCTAATGATTTAACACTCTGAGAAGAAAGTTCTTAATTCCTTAATTTCCAAGCTCTTGGGAGAAGCCTCCACTGTGTAGCTCTGTGGTCTGAATGACATCCATTATATTCATTTTCTGAGCCTATGAAGTGCTCTGTCCTGGG
Source organism: Mellivora capensis (assembly GCA_004024625.1). Taxonomy (NCBI): domain Eukaryota; kingdom Metazoa; phylum Chordata; class Mammalia; order Carnivora; family Mustelidae; genus Mellivora; species Mellivora capensis. Next base: position 9,737 of record PISX010001935.1, on the reverse strand, counting down.
GCAGCCATTGTTTTGGGTTTCCATATAAAAACCCTGGGATTTCTTCTGCCAAATTGGGGAGGTGGCTGATTTTGAAGCAAAAAGTACAGTGGTCTGGGATATATTTTGTAAATATTTCACAGCAACGGGAACTTGGACCAGGAGACAGAAAACCTGGGTCCGGTTCTCGACCTAGATCTGAAAATGAGAAATATGGGCTTTTTCATCTTGACTAGGTTTTGCAAATTGGAGTGAACCTTAACCTTTCCATACACCTAAGTCTTCCAGAGAGCACAGACAACATTTGAGGAACAGGGACACAACTCAAGGACAGCTCAAGGGGATGGGCAGATGCTGGGGGCATCTTTCAGTTTCTGCAAATTGATGAGGGGGTGCTTGAAAGCACTGAGAATTTGGGGGTGTCACCACTGATAATTAGAGGCCAGAGCCACTGCCCCTGTCCACCTGCCTTGCTTCTCTTACCTGAGGGAGAGATGAATCACAATAGAAGTTTTCTTTTTTGAATGTGACACACAGGAAATTATTTTTTCTCCTATTTATAGAAATTCCATTTGCATTTATGAGGCTGGTAATGTCTCATAAATATTTCCTGCCAGATAAAATATTAATTAAAGGAGTTTGTTGAGTTACACTCTGAAGTCCTAACTAAAACTCTTCTAAGACAAATATTTGAAGTCTTTTTTCTCATGTCAGGAGGATTCCTTGTACATTAGTTGTGTATATTAATAAGTCAACCTATCAACAACAGAGATGTGTCAATTAATGAATATTAACTTGCCATATTTAAGAGTTGAAAAAAGTATGAGAATAGTGTAATGGATAACCTTGAAGATGCCACACAGTTGAAAAAACAAAACACGTTACCCACATTTGTGAAACCATCCTGTATTAGGTCCCCTTTCCTCAAGAGACAATCAATAGCCTGAGTCTGGTGGGTTTTTTCCCTCCCAATTTCTTTATGCTAGCACCACACACACACACAGACACACACCCATTCAATCAGTGAATATTGACCCTATATCAGGATTTTTGCACTCACGAACTCTTTTGATTGATGAAAGCCTACTACGTTTGAGACTTTGATATGTACTGTGAGAAAAACTAAGAAGTATAATGGCAGCTTTGATCTACAATGCCTAACAATTTAATTGGGAAGGTCAGCCTATGTGCGGGAAAAGTTAGCAGACAAATTAACAACTTGGGTTTTTACTTCGTAGGTGCTAATTGTTGGGATGATGGTGTAGGAGAGATGGTAAAGCTGACACAGCTTGGAGAGGAGGTGCTGGGGGATGACATCTGGCTACAGACAGAAGAGGCATGTGATGGGAGCCCTGAAGAAAGACTAAGTTTTGAATAGGAGGCAGTAGGGTCTGTATGCAAAAAAGGTGTGGTTAGGCAAGGCTTCCCAGTGTCGGGGACCTGAAGGGAGGGATTGGAGCTAGGGGAAAGGGGAGGTAAAGTGTGAGGAGGGGATAGTGATAGTGATTATAATTAACTGAGTGTCTACTATGTCCTCAGCCCAGCTAAGTGCTCCACATCCCTAAGAGTTTTACTCTTAACACCTCATGAGGAAGATTGTACTACCACCATTTCTCAGATGAGGAAACTGAGGCACAGATACAGTATTCTCCATGGCAGTTGTGAATAGTGATTTTCATGACCCAGTTTTGTTAGATTCCAAAACCATATTCCTGACAGTTACAAGTGAATTGAATTGTGTCCCCCACCCTCTTATTCCCCAGATTCATTTGTTGAAGGCTTAACCCCGAGTACGTTAGAAGGTGATTGTACTTAGACATAGTGTTTTAAAGCGATGATTAGGTTAAATGAAGCTGTTAGGTTAGGTCCTGATCCAATCTGACTGTTGTCTTTATATGAGGAGGAGATTAGGATGCACAGAGAGACACGGGGAGTGGGGGGTGGGGGGTGGGCAGGGTGGGGGCACAGCACTCACACAGAGCAAAGCCCATGGGAAGATGCAGAGAGAAGACAGCTGTCTGCAGGCCAACGAGAGAGGCCTCAGGAGAAATCAGCCCTGCTGACACCTTGATCTTGACCTTCCAGCCTCCAGAACGGTGGGAAGTAAATGTGCTGCGTAAGCTACTCGGTGTGCGGTATTCTGTCCCGGTGGCCCGAACACACCCATACGAAAACCATGCTGGAGGAGACTGCTTCTCAGAAGGGCCTTGCATCCCAGGCCACAGAACGTCTGCTTTACTCTGCAGAAGAGAGAGGCTGTTGGAGATTCCTGAGCTGGGGAGAGGTATGGAAGTCATTCTCATGAAGTTTCCCAGAGGCATTGTACACTATCCACCCATTTAGTTGTTTCCGTGAGTCACTCCTGAGTCCCTAGGTTGTGACTCGAGCAGCTGCAGAGGCCATAATTGTGTGGTCCACCTCTTCCCAGTGCTCAGCACGGTACTGGTATGTGGCAGATGATAAATAAATACTTGCCAAAGGAGAAAAAGGTGATGGGCTAGGTTCTGGCGATGGAAAAAAGTGGCAAGACAAACAGTGTGTCTTCGAGGAGCTTAAAGTCTGGGGAGGACACCAGTCAGCATGGAACTAATTCCACAACTGATCGGTTTCGGTGGAAGAAATTAAGCAGTGCCACCCCATAGAACTTCTGCAACGAAGAAGATGCTCTCCAGTCTGTTCCCTCTACTGTGGTATGTGTGGCTCTTGAACATGTGAAATGTGGCCACTGCGAAAAAGAAACAGAATTTTATTTGTTATTTATTTTTTAAAAGATTTTACTTCTTTGAGAGAGAGAGGGAGCGAGGCAGAGGGAGAAACAGAATTCCCGCTGAGCAGGGAGCCCTCTGTGGGACTCGATCCCAGGACCCTGAGATCATGACCTGAGCTGAGGCAGACGCTTAACCCACTGAGCCACCCGGGTGCCCAAAGAAACGGAATTTTAAATCTCATTTCATTTCTTTTAAATAGGCACAGTAGTGGGTGGCCACGAGATTGCCCAGACTAGGATCCAGGCCAGGGAGGGCAGTCTGGGCTACACGATGGTGCCGGCCTGAGGTGACAACAAAGATGGAGGCAGAGAGACCCTCACTAGTAGTGTGAGAGACTGGTAGTGTGCTCAGAGGCCAGCGGCATGAGCACTGCTCCTGAGAGCCTGTCAGAAATACCAACTTCCAGGCTCCACCCAATTCTGCTTCATTTTAACAAAACCCCAAGGGACACCTACGCACACGGAGGCTGGTGAGAGAACACAGGGTGGAAAACACAGCTGAGGAAGACTCAGCAGACCCAGCGCCTGGTAGTCTGGGGAACAGAGAGAAGAGGAAGGGATCTCGGTCGCTCCTCCCTGAGCCGAGCCCCTTCCCCACCCCTCCACTAAAGCCCTGATCACGGGGTGCTGGGAGTTGCTTACCTGCCTCTCCCCTCTACCTAAAATCTACACGTTATCTTGAGGGTGGGGACACAGTTTTTTTAAATCCTTGCATTCCCGGTGTCTGGCATCATGCCTTTTATTCAGCAAATGTTTGCCGAATGCATGCATGCCTCGTGATGGGAATCTGGAAATCAGAAGGAGCAGGTGTTTGGGACAGGAGACGCTCACTTCGATTGTAGATGCAGCGTGTGCTGCCTACAGGCTGGATGAGCCTCTTAAATGGGGCTGTCTGTGAAGAGGGAGGAATGGATGCCGGAGTTGAGGAGGGCATCGGGACGGGGCAGGGGGGGCGGGGGGGGGCGGAGAGGGACTGCCATCGGCGGGCGAAGAGAAGACTGGAACTCCCAGGCTAGTTTACCTATCTGGAAGAAGGTGAAGAGGGAGAGGAGAAGAGGCCAGAACTGGGGGCCATGCTTGCATCTGGGGTGAGGGAGGAAGAGGAGAGGGAGGACCCAGAACAGGACAGAATGGCTGGAGGGGAGCTCTGCTGAGATGGGGGGGGAGAGGGAGGTGTTGAGGCGGCACAGGACAAGAAATCATTGTGGTCGGTGTCCCAGCTTCATTCACTAATAAAATATTTCCTTGAAGGACTTCTCTCAGAAAGACATGGGCTCAGTGGGGGCAGAGGCTAGGAAACATGTCCCCACAGTTCCCGCTGCCCGCAGATCCAGGAGTCGAGGGAAACAGAACCGAGGGGAAAAACAGCATTGGTCAGGGTATCAAGACGTCATTAGTAACTGCAGGATGTATTAAATAAGCCTCTCTTCATGCCTGATTTCCATGCCTGCATCTCTGCCTCCAGAGTCGATAAGCATCCCACCTGTCACCGGGGACCCCAAATCCATTTTCCATAGAATCTCTTTGGTTTCTGACGTCAGCACCCAGTGTAGCTTGGGCTTTCCTAAGACAAGCTTGCCATTCCTGAACTTCCTCTTCTTCACGAGTCCAGTCCGGGTGCCCAAGAGAGACATTTGCCACAGTTGGCTGCACAGTGGTAACATCTGTGCTCCTAGAAGGTGGGGCACGCCACAGCGAGACTCTGCATTTTGTCCCCAGCGTTCAGCTTTCAATTACGGCACCACTGAGGGCAGATGATTTTTTCTTCCCTGTCCGTGAAGAGAGATGACATTTGAAGATGGAAAAAAAAAACCCACCCAGCTTTAATTCCTTCCTAACTTTATTGATAAAATCTCATTCTGCTTTACAAAAACTCCATAGAAATGCTTGACCAGCAGGCCCTGCCCAGGCCGTTTCCACAAGTGGCCAAGAGCACCACCTAGTGGTTGAAAGAGATTTCTCACGCGGTGGAACAATGAGTCCTTGGTTCATTTTTATCTTTGGTTTTTGTTTCATTAAAGTCGTATATACACGTTTGAAGCATCACGTTGTCCTGGATAGTTTGACAGGAAAACAGCCAGGCCGCCTCCTCCCCCATCTCCCAACTCCAGACGCTCCTACTTTCATCTCCGCCATGTTTTCCCTGTTGTTTTGACTGCACATCTCTAAATGACACACCTGCAGTAATACTAGATGCTTCTGTTTTAGAGACTCTCTAACTTCCCACCACCAAAGATGAACTTCCCAGCAGTGTAGATGGAACTTAGCTCCCCTCCCCCCACCACTCCTACCACTTATGCGCTCCGTTCTCATTTCCTCTTCCCCCAGTGGGGTTTGTCAGAATTTCTATCAGATAGTCTGTGTTAATTCTAGTATGTCTATAAAATTTGGATGGAGCATAGCTGATCTCTGTGGTTGGCCAGACTACTTCTTCTGTCCTGCGCAACTTCCGGGTTTTCCTGGAATCCCGAAGTCTCTTGGTTTTGTTTGCTTTAGTTGCCTTTGCTCTTATCAACAACCCCAATGAAACATTTCCACCTAGCGTTTCAAGCTCTTCTTAAGATGTCCAAGAAAAAAAAATTAATTAATTAAAAAATATGTCTGGATATATCTGGTATTTCGTTGATTTCATCTCTTGGGGAAATCTGCTCTGGAGCTTTCTGCTCCCTTTGGTCTGCATGGATTGCCCTCTCTGCTAGGGACATGGCTGGCTTCCTGGCATGTCTTGTCCCCTCCCCTCTCTCTTACTGCCTCTCATTTCCTGAGTCTCCTCTGTGCTTCTTTCTTGGTTAATTTCCTCACTTTGGAGCAACATGTTCTATGGTTCTTTTCTGGGAAAGATAGGATGTGAGGTCAACTTTTTTTTTTTTGAGAATTTGCATATCCGAAATATCCCTGTTCTACCTGATTGACACCCTGGGCAGGTATGGTGTTCTAAATCAGAGACCACTCTCCTTCTGAACGTTACAGAGATGTCTTAATTTTTCTCTGATTTTTTGATGATGTTGAAATGTCCAAAGCTACTTTCATTCCTGATCCTTTTGTATGTCCACTTTTTCTTTCTGAAAATGAGCATATCTTCTCTTATCAATGTTCTGAATTGTCCCAATGATGTGACTCAGTGTGGTACTATCTATCCATCTTGTTGCTTGTCAGGTAGACTGGTCTATCATTGCCTTCCATTCTGGGAGATTTTCTGGCAATGCTTCTTTGATTATTTCCTTCTTCCTGTTTTCTCCATTTTCTCATTCTGGAATTCCTGTCACATAGATATTAGACCTCAAACACCTCTCATTTTCTTATCTTTTCCCTCCTAATTTCATCTCTTTGTGTTTTGGCTCCATGTTCTGGGAGATTTCCTCAACTTTTTCTTTCAAACTTTCCATTAAGATTTTGGGTTTTGCTGCTGTATTTTAATTTCCAAGAGCCCCATTTTTATTCTCTTAAGGTTCATTTTGGAGGGGTAGCATTCTTTTTATTTGAAGCTTTCTTCTCCTTGCCCCATCCCTATTTCTGCTAAAAGGCTTTTGCACGTCCATTTATTTTAGCTCCTCAGCTATTGGCTATTAGGTAACCTGCTAAGAGAAAGTTCTAGATCAGAGGATTGGGTTGACAAACTCTGGCTGGGCCATTTCTTTGCAAGAACGCCTGATTCCAGTTTTGTCCTTGGTGGGTGGGGGGAGGGTACTCAGATTTTTCAGGAGCAGCTGTTTCAGTCTCCTGTTTAGAGGGTCAGATCCTGACTGCGGGTCTCTGAAATCAAACTGAGGGAGAGAATTGGGGACCATCTACTATGAATATGTTTACTTGGTTCTTTTTTCAGGGCATGATAAACTCATCCTTAATGGTGCTCTGTGTCCCTCTGGCCAGGGGCTCTTCACTCTACCATCTCCAGGAATGACTCCCCAGACCTGTGTAAGGGAGGACCAGGTGAAGTTCTTTTCGGCATGGGCCAACCCAGGGAGGGACTCTGGAAATCTAACTACTATTCTTCCTAAACAGACTCAATGGATCCTCCTTCTTTAAGCAGGTTTGTTCACCTCCCCCCACCCCCAATTTCCAGAGGTAGACAGCGTTTAGGTGCAAATTTGCTGGTTCCTGGTTTGTTCCTGCACAAACAAAGAACACATCTCTTTTCTGGGTTTCAAAAATATTGTTATTTCTGTGTCTGGTCCAGCTCTTCTTACCCTTGAACATTAATGTTTTTCCTAAAGCTGTTATTTTATTGGGATTTCAGATGAGAGCAAAAGTAGGAGCCCTAGTTCTGGGGGCACCTGGGAGGCTCAGTCATTAAGTGTCTTCCTTCAGCTCAGGTCATGATCCCAGGGTCCTGGGGTCAAGCCCCACGTTGGTCTCCCTGCTCGGCAGGAAGCCTGCTTCTCCTTCTCCCACTTCCCCTGCTTGTATTCCTTCTCTTGCCATCTCTCTCTGTCAAATAAATAAACAAAATCTTTAAAAATATTTTTTAAAAATCTTTTTAAAAAAGTAGAAGCATTTCTTTAATTTACCCTCTTTATACTCAAGTCATCCATTTATTTTTAATCATCCAATCTACAGACATTTGCTGACCCCTTGCTGGGCTGTAGGCTCTGTGCCAGGCTCTGCATGGGCCTGCAGAGAGGCCTTACCCTCATGGTAGCAAATAAATAATAGTTATACAAGCTTATAGAGTGAGAGCACACAGCTAATGGTGATGGCTGGGTGTCTCCTATGAGGCCATATCTCCCTGGAGGAGGACAGGTCTCTGTCTACCAAGAGACCCATAAGGGTGACAGAGCTTAGCACATTTGTCAAGGTCCTTACAAATTCAGTCACCTGACTTCAAGCACAGCCATCTCCCAAGAATGCCCATGAAAATCTAGACTCCTAATATCTAGACAAAAAGGCTAACTTATTAATTCACGGTGAGCGCCTACCTGTGCTGGGAACTAGAGCTCACGTGATGGCCTGGTCAACGCATTGCTCTCTACAAGGGGAGACCTAAACTGGAAGTCATATCATGATTGGAACATTAGGTGACCCTGGAATCCAAAGGGCATTAGTTGTAGATAGACTGGGTGGTTATTAGTCTTGGCTTTGAACAAGAAAGAAGGTCATAGTCAATGGACTGGAATATTGAAGTCTGCTGAAAGAGCTTGGCCCTTCTTTAGAAAGTGCCAGATTCACGGGGCACCCAGGGGTGTCATTTTCTTTACATACATCAGATTGCATGAAGACCCAAAGGGGTTGGGCTTTGTCTAGAGAAGGTTCAGACTCTCTCCTCCCTGCATTCCCCACCCCCTCCCAGTCCACAGTTCTTCATCCTCTCTCTCTGACACTCCCGCAATGTTGAGGCTTTTGCTGGGTCATGGGACATGGTCACTTACTAGATGGTGGGTTCTACATGAGCTGCCCTAAAGCTGGCTGATGGTGAGCTCACCTGCTAGGGGAGTGTCTGTTGACCTCTAGAGGGTCACAGAAAAAGACCACCCTGCCTCCTTTTGTAGTAACATTAGATAATACTGGGCCATTGTTCCCAGAGAACAGGCTTCCCCTTATCTCAGGAGAACCTGATGATCACTTGCCCCAGGGTCCTGGTAAAGGAAGAAACCAAGCCCCAAAGCAGTTGGTGAGAGTGACTGGGAGGGCTCTTGCTCCTTTGCAAGATCTGCAGGCCAAGATGGGGGTGGGTACAGGGATGGGCACTCATGGCCTCTGCCTAAGGAGCCAGGGAGGATGGGTGAGGTCAAGAGGAAAGGGGCGGGGTTGCACAAATAAAGGTGGGGAACCTGAATTGCCTGTGCCCATATCATTTCTGTTCCAGGACACCAAGGCAGCTCAGACAATGAGGACAAGAACATTGACCTGACTCAGGGTCATGAGACCAGGATCATCACTCACCCTTCTCTGCAGTTACTCTCCCTTGTTTAAATGACCGCATAATATCATGGTCACAAGAGTGTTTTGCAAAGGACAAGACAGATAAAGGGAAGTTATCATGATGATCATTTTATAAAGCAATGCCAAGAGCCTTTCAGAGAAGAGAGTTCATTGCTGGGATTCTTTTGCCTGAGGGTAGAACAGTCCTACATCATATACTACCTGAACCTAGGTCAGGCCCTACTGGTATTCTCCAATCTCCAGTCTCCAAACAGCATCCCAGACACCCACCACCCCCATTTCCACAGCCCCTGCTCTCTCCAGGGCCACCAGAGACAGCTGTCTCCATCCTCACGTCCCAGTTGGGGACAGCATGGCGTGGCCTCTGCTGTGCGTTGGTAGAGGACTTAGAACTAAAACCAGGATCTCCTAATCCTTGGTTATATTTGATCTTAGTATTACACATGATAACAATAACAATAATAATAATAGTAAGCTATGTTGATACAGAATTTAGCAATAACAAGGAACTTGCATACAATGTGGGGTAAGGCAACTATAATTTGTCCCATTTTCAAATGAAGAAGCTGAGACTCAGCGGTTACGTAACATCATACTGCTATGAAGCAACAAAGGCAGACCTAAACCCAGACTTCCTGACTCTGAGTTCAGTGTTCTTTCTACTACCCATGTTCCCTGAGGCTGTCACCCCGTAATTTGGGGCCCATATTCTAAAGCACGTTTCCTCCCCTTGAATGAGATCCTCATTACCTACACCCAAAGTCGCAGTGGGGCCCAAGAAATAGCAGGGACCTGGCTGCAAGGCCAGTGAGACCCACCCTATGGAGTCCAGGTTCTTAGATATTCTGCGAGGGCCTCGGGTTCATGGTCCTATATTCACCATGGGCACTGAAGACTGATCCATGACATTAGTCACTGGTAGATCTTTGAGCAACAGTGGTGATGGCAGGGCTGGTCACCACAGTAGGAAAACACTATTCACATCAGCTACTGTGGTGGAAAAGGCATCAACTTCAAGGTCACTGCACTGGCCCAGGATACTTGTGCTTTGTCATCACTGAAGTTGGCAATTTCCAGAGCCAGGGTTTGTGTGCCTGAGTTCAGACACTGA